>WKFP01014207.1:532853-543663 GCA_011057875.1 Pterocles orientalis | reverse complement strand
AACAACAAAACACAACAAACAAAAAAACCCCAAAAAAAAAAAAAAAAAACAAAAAAAAAATCAAACACAAAAAACCAAAATACCTCACCAAAAAGGTTTTTGCTCATAAACAGTAATAAGACCATAGCTCAAGTGATGTGTTTCCAGTACACAGGAAAAATCCTATAATCTTTTCAGCTTTCTGGGGTGTTCCCTAGCACACACTCTCCAACTGCAGTGGGTTTTTCCCCCACTTCTTTCTCCCATTGTCCATACTTTCCTTCCTGAGCACTCCAGGTGTCCTCAGTTATTTCTTGATATGAGCAGTTCTGTTCATCATCACCATCCATCTGATATAGATATGCGGTCATGTGAATTTATCAGAAATTTTGTGAATTGTGTGAGTTTATGTACTCATATGGCCTTTTCTTGCTGTGGAATTCCTTCCAGACTCAAGATCTTTCTGTAGTAACCTAGGCTGCCTCCCAGACAAGAGGGGCACATGAAACATTTTAAATTAAATTTTTATAGCTCATTTTTTTTTGTCAGTATTATTGCCCTATCTCTACCGAATGAAAAATTATCCTGGAATTTTTGTTAGGGCTAAGAAGCATTAAAATTTGAGATGTCAAAAACAGAAGCAAAGATTTCTACTCTGCTGCTGAAACCACATCACAGACTATGCCCTTCAGCATTCTCATTATCATCACTAAATCTACTGACCATAACAAACCAGCTACTCAAGCAACTACAGAGCAGGGAGAAGCTACAAATCAAACATCCTGCAAACAAGTGCAACAAAAGAGGTATGTAGTAAAGATATAGTCTTCATGGCAACATCCCATTGTTAACTCCTTCTCTTCCCATGATCAGAAATAAATTGTTCAACAAGTAAAACCATAATATATGCAGAGTTCCACTTCACACCATCTTGAGTCCCATGTAATAAATTTTCTGCTAAGTTCTGTGCTATAAAAAATTCTCACAACTTACACAGCACAGCACATTTAGTACTAAAATACCACAAAAATATTTTAATCCTGTTTATACAGAAATTACACCAATGAGCCCCAGCAGAACTTCCTTTAAGCAGGCACCAGTAGCACTGCCATATACTGTAACTGCCTACAGGAAAATAAATGAGGAAGAACTCTATACTTACTCGCAGCTTCAGGGGAATGTGGGAGTATTGCTGCTTGCCAAACATGCCACAGGCAGACACAGCTTTTAGAGATAAAAACCTGAAGATAAGTGCAGAAGCTGTAAACTACAAGGTACACTTATCTTTATAAGCACTCTATACAGAGCAAATTTCATTTAGGTGCCACAATGAAATGCAATGGTATTTTGAAGGTACCTTGAGCTGCTTTCTTAGCTGGCGTGAAACAGCATGACTTCCTGACCTCAAAACCATCTTATGATTTACACTTGATAAGAAACTGGCTGCTGATGGCTTTTTTTGTTGTTGCTTGTCATTCCTTCTCATAAAAGTTTTCAAGGAAATACGTTTTGAACATGGTGTTCTTAAAAATTTTTTTACTCTTACTGAAGCTGCACTCTATCTCAGAAACTGACTGTTTTGACACTTAATCATAAGGAAGGTTCCACAAATAGTAATCTTCTCATTTCCTAACCTGATTATAAGAAATACAAAGATTTTAATCCCTATCTTGGTTTTATATGTTGGTGTTTTGGTGTTTAAGAATCTGTCTTCTGAAGTCAGCAGAAAAAAAACACCACAAAAGCCACACTACCCTTGATTTACAGCAGAATCCACAGCAATAAAAGGACACCTGGTAAACTCTAGCCAAAACTGGGATGGACAGGTGCTGCATTATGAACAGTAGTTTCAATTTGTTATTAAGCACTGAGGAAGTCGTTAGCTCAATACTTTAATTAGTTTTAGAACAGCAGGCAGTTTCTTCACTAGAAGTAGTGAAAAAAACATTTTCAATATGTTCCAGTGAACTACATAGATTTACTCACAAGATCTAAATAATCAAAGTACCACAGGGAACACACATGTCAGAATTGTAACAGCTTTTACCATGCCGGTTCATATTTAGGAAGCAACTCAGATTTAAGCATAGCAAGGAAGACACTCTGAGCACGCACCCATTCAATGCAAACATCACAGCACTTTTCCTGCATTTGAAGAAACAGGAAATAACCCTTTAGGGTTTTTAAACCACACCAAACTTGACTACAAGTAACATATACCTATAGTAACGCTAACAGGTGTATTGCATAAGAGACTCCATGAAAATTTACACATCCCCTACTCAAAGCCATAGCAGCATATCCAAAGTTCTTCTGCTACAGGGATTTTTTTTTTTAAATCCCATCTCCTGTTTTTAAGCCTAAACAGGACACCATTTGTCTCTTGATCCTTGAGTCTCAGGGGGTAACAAGTTTGAAAGGATGCAGCTTGGCCTCAGTTTGGCCATAAACTGTTTTTAGATATGCTCTCACCAAAAGGAGCAGGGTAAGAGATTCTCAACATCCCTTTGGAGTCCCAGCCTTGCACCATCAGTGGTATTTCCTCCCAGGAGCCTTCTGCTATGGAGCCTGAGGAGCCGAGAAAGAGGGCTCACTGTCATGACTGCCCCAGCTTTGGGAAAGAAGGGACTTTATTCCTTCAAGGAGACCATAAACTTCAAAAGACAATGCAAAACACAGCTCAGCAGCAGCCCCAGGGCTTTTTATCTTCTCACAGAACTGGGAGAAGAGCACACTTTTCTCAAGACTTTGATCAAATTTTAACAGTTAAATGATGCTGGCTGAGCTTTTGTCCCTTTATAATCTGAATGGTAAGTGAACATAAGTCATTCCGAAAGAACAGAAAAAAGTAGAGCTCATTCAATATTCACACTAAAACTGGCCTGTATGATATAAAAGGGATTCATACAGCAAAGCTGGTGGTTGTTTTGCCAAGGCCCAATAAAAGCAGCAGTCAAGGAGAACCATGCATTATCTGGTCAATGAATGTGCACACACACAAGTATTAATCATTATTTCCTAACTGTATTGGCATAAGCACGAGACAAAGGAAATACATCTTACAGTTACTTTCCCATCACTAGCGAAGTAATGACCAAGACTTTTAGCTGGAACAAATGGATTTAGCTATAGGGATTGACCGTACAGTTCGGAGGATTTTTCTTTTTATGGTTCAGCAAGAGTTTCTAAAGTTTGCTCACTTCATTGTTTGCTGCTGCTAAATTAAACCTAATCTGAGATGTACATCAAGCATAACAATAACATGACAGTCTTAATTCATTTAAACAGTCATAACAGGTCAGCTGATGAAACAAAATATCCAAAACTTAATTTTCAACACACAGCAGAGCATATGAACAGTAACTAACACATGAATTTAAAAAACTTCACTAAAGTAAAGCCACAAAGTAATTAAGATAATAATTCCTTCTTGGAGATTTTGAGTAGCTATGTGTAGTAACTAATTTAGTCACTGAATTACTCACTCAGATCTACTGCTCAGTGGTACTGGCTTGTAAAAACTATCCCAGCTATTGAAATAGAGCATTTTGATATCAAACCAGTAAATATTCAAGTGTCCCTCAATGACTGATTATTTTACATATACATATAAACCAGAAGTAGCATACATGTAATATCTTCCATGTTTGTTTAAAAAAAACCCCAAAAAACAATATTCCACAGTTTCTGTAGAGCTGCTCAGAAGTCACTTTCCTTATTCTGGTTTCTTATTAATTTATGTGTCAAAAGGCAAAGGCCAGAATCTCAGCTGTAATCTCAAATATAAATCAGAGTAGGTTAATTCTTATGAAGAAGTCTGACACAAGAAACATATTCATATAGAATATAGATTGAAGGCTGAGGTTACACACTCAGCTAGTGAAAAATTACATTATCACAGCTGAGAGGCTGGCTGGCTCAAAGGCCAACTTCACTTTAGATACTTCTGTTGTAAATTGAAAGAGCCACTTGTAAAAACAGAATTTTTAGCAATATTTCTACACCAGTAACATAATATAGTTTAACAGCTTTTAAATTATATTTCCATTAGAAAACTATCACTTGATCTACACATTTCTCATGGGAAAATAAAGCATGTATTCCTTTGCGTCAAGATACACTTGTTATTCTTGGTTATTAGATCAACTAATTTTGTTCTTTTTTGTGGTACAAGACTTACTTTTCAACCTGTTGTGTTTTGGCTTGCTAAAAAAACTCTCGTACCTTCAGGACAATACATCAGTGGTCTACAGACCTTGCCACTGAATGAGCACCATGGCCAAAATATTACTGACTTCAATTCACATTGGTGAGCCAATTCAAATAAATTCTATATATAACGTTCTATGTAAAACAGAAGTACATTCTTTCATGAAACCATGCACTTGCTCTTGTTCATTTTCTAAAATGAAAGTTTACTCTGCAAAAATTCTATCTCTTCATGGAAGAGCTAAAGTTATACTGTTTTTTTATCTTCTCAAAGCCATGTTCAAAAAATATCCAGCAAGTATGACCTCGTTTTATTTGTCTCATGTGTTCTGCTTACAACTGTTCTTGAGAACTGGGGAAAAGATTTTTCATGTTGTAGGAAAACTTCTCAGACATTATAGACTGGAAAAAAAAATACATCAAGCAACAGTGTGGTCCTGCCATGTCTCTCAAACTGAGAATCATCTGGGAAACTTCAAAGTTTAAACTGCATTTTGTGTTTCAGTGAAGTCTCACTCTCCTTCCTCTTGAGACTCATTAGCCAATGATCTAGAGGAATTAATGACTCGTGTGCTATGAGTAAAGATATTTTTCAGGTAAAATAAGGTATTAGTGATCCTATGATTTTCTCTGAAGAGTGCTAGCCTCGGGGCACTGCTGAAATTTGAACCAGAGTGAAGATTGTACCTGAAATCAATGGCTTTAATGGCTCTGTCTTCTTTACACACCCCCTTCAAATACAGGTACACATTGATGAGACCGTCCCCAAGCCTTCTCTTCTTTAGGCTAACCAACCCAGCTCTCTCTGCCTTTCCTCATATGAGATGCTCCAGTCTCTTCATTGTCCTGGTGGCACTTCACTGGACTCTTTACTGTCTCTGTCTCTCTGCTGTACTGGGGAGCCCAGAACTCGGCACACTTCTCAGACTTTGCCATCTGAGTAGAGGGAAAAAGAACACCTCTTTCAGCCTGCTGGCAACACTCCTCCTAACACATCACAGAATACTGTTTAGTCTTCTTTGTTGCGAGGGTGCATCATGTAAGACAACTTCTTTACAAGTTACACACTTTTTTCCCTTTGTGGATGCCTGCATGGTGTCATTTAGGCTTCAACAGCCAGGAAATGGGCCATGTTGACGTCCTTCCGTGCAAAAAGAACTTAGCCTAATCCTCACAAGAATCAGATACTTTTATTCAACACTAAGATTTGGATGTCAGATAATTTGAAACAATCACAAAGCAGTGTACTTTAGTAAAGCTGAAGAATATGGCAGAAAGATTTCTCTCAAATTTGGTCTTGATATCAGCATGTACACTCCATTATGATGCCATTCCACCCCCCTGTGAGATTCGTCTGTATGAAAGACCACTCAATATATCCTTCTTTTCCCAAACCATTTTTATAAAATTAGAGTGATATTTTAGGAACATGTTTTATTTACTACATAGCTAGGTAGGTGGAAATACATACATTTTAAAATAAATAAGTGTAACTCTGAGGATTTAAAACATTTGCTTCACAACATTCACTTGATTAAATATTTATGGCTAAGGCTGCATGGTCTCCTTTTAGATCCTTCTCTATTAAAGTACGAGTTCCTTTTGCTGCTTCTTATGCCAGTTCCTACCCTATGCTGATAGTAACAATTTTTGTCAGTGCTAATGGATTTGAGTTTATATTGGTTTGGGTAAATAAGAGCAAATATTTAATGATATCTAATTGCACATCAAAGCTCTTATTTCCTGCTAACCATACACAACAATCAGTATAAAGGACCTGTTACTAAAAAAATCCAGAACATTTCACATTTGAGAACATTTTGAAGACTTCACATTCAACTACTCTCAGTAGTAGTTTTCTTTATCAAGAAAAAAAAAAAAAATCACACTAGAAGCTTAGTAAAAATGTCATGTTCAGAAACCTCAGAACAAGTGACCCAGCACTTGAAACAGTCCACATTGGTTCCAGCATACAATGCAATTACAGCCATGACTGCGCTTCATATACAAATTACCTTATAAACTAATGACAGCTGTACTGAAATAATGGCTCAAAAATCAGCTTTTTTTTTTAAGATTCTACAAGATAAGCATCAGCTAGCTGTCCACAGAGTAAGTGGAATCAGCATCCATGAACAGTTCATTCCTCCCAAAAATGTTTATACATATATTCACACACACATATCATACACTGATGCCTATTCTGGGTACAGTGATTTACCAAAATCATATTTGTTTACAGTGAGCTGATCATCTGCAATAGCGGATGCAGTGGGGTTGATTAGATTTTATAAATTTGCTCACTTGCTAATTAGGATAATGTATCTGCTAGCTCCAGATCCTCAGCTAGCAGCCTTCTTATTTAATGGAGACTACAAGGCTGTGCCCTTAAACTGTAGCGGTTTAAATTAGCTGAGTGGAGCTAAAAGCCAGTCAAGGAATGATTAGGTGAAAGATGTGCTGGGGTTATTAAACTAAACAGACTGTCTGAAAAGTCACATCTGCTCTACAAAGACCTTGAAAGCTGCAAGAAACTCTTTTATGTTCTCTATCATAGATGCAGAAGTGCTTTGCTGAATGGCTACAGCCATCTACCATGGTATTATCACACACAGAGCCTTTCAGAGGTCACCATTACAGACAAGCACTAGATAATTTAAGCCTTCAGGACTGTCTTTCTGAACATGCTTTGTGACAGGGCATCACTTCGAAACTGCCTTGCTTTTGACCTCTAGGTCATGTCACTGCAGCATGCTCTACTTGGAGCCACTGTTCAATAATATTCACATATTCAGACATGAGTTACCTTTAAACCAGCTGAAACAAACCCTGGGGCTGTTTCACACCGACCACATTCTGCAACCTGTGCTCTGTAAAAAATAACCATACTAAACCACGGAAGACCAAAACATCCACCTAACCCACTGAATCCTGCCTTCCTCACATTGCTTTAGGTCAGCACACTTACAGATACTGACCATCTTATTCCACAACTTTAAAAGAAAGGCAGGCTTAAAGTATTTCTTTCCCCATTGGAGGCAAAAATAACAACAGACTTTCTGTTGCCCTTTTGTGGAGAACTTAAGCAGCAATTCTTTCAGCCTCTCCTGCCCCAGCTCCTGCTCTTGTTGGCTGAAGTTTTCCAATATTGCTGACAAGTCTAAAAAGACTGGGGCTAGAATCTTATCTGAAATACAAAGAAAGATGCAAAAAGCCTGCAATCACACTTTTACAGGCAGATTTCCTGTTAATTTGCACACTAAAAGTAGAGAAGTAAATAACAGGCACTGGAACAGGTGACACATCTTAACAGAAGAAAAAAAAAGGCAAAACATCCTACTTCTCCCCTTCCCAAAAATCCATCCAGCTAGCAAGTAATCCGCACTAGGAATAGGCATGTCAGGTGTTTCCCACCTAAAACAGAAGTGAACTGTAACTAAGGCAATTAAGCTTTACTTAGGGCACGCCATAAAAGCAGCTTTCTCTATAGAATATCTTTGAGAGAGGCAGTAGCCTATTCAACTAGGACTGCCTTACACTATTATTTGCTTTCAAAGCCTTTATTTATTGTGTGTAGAAGTAGTTTATAAAAGGATTTCTTCCTTGGTGTTATTTCTTTAGTTGTCAGACTGTATGAAATCTTTTTCTTCTCTATTTTTCACAACTTGGAAATTTAGGTGCAAGTACTACATAAATGCAAAACAATTATTTTATACAGTGAAGTCCCAGAGCACGTGTTGTTTGTGTAGCTCACTTATTAAAAAAAATTGTGTGTGAATTTTTGCTATTATTTTTTCTTTTACTGCAGCAAACCTTAGTGTTCCGCACTGCAGTCTGCTTGCGGACAGAACCAATGGGATTATACAGAGAGTGACACAGCCAGCTGCAACCCTGGAGAGAAGCTACAATACTTCTCAATGTGACCTGTAGATGTTAAAGACAGGACACAGTAATAATTTTAGGACAGGACATTAACAAAATACACCATCATTTACTTGCATACAAGAATTCTCCAAACACAAGCTTATACAAGCAATCCAACCTATCTAAGCAAAATTGTAACAAAGTTTAAAATGTGGTTTATTTGTTCAAAACTAAAATTTTACTTCTGTGTTGGTCTGTATAAATTAAGTATGGTGGTTTACATACAGATTTTGTTTTGTTTCTTTGTGTTAGCCATCACAATGTCAGAACAACATCTGAACATTAACAAGAAATTTCAATAATTTGTTACAATACAGCTCTATATTTTATATTCTCCACTACATTGGCAGGGGAACAGTGGTGAACCATTTTTTTTAACTAAAAAAAATATTTTCAGTTCTGCACCATCTACTTCATTTACACCCTGTAAACTCAGGATAGCCTGTAGGACATTGTAATGACACATGCTGCAAAGCACAAGAAGAAAAACCTGGGGAAAACCAGCAGCAAGCACTTGAGCAAATCTTCAAGGGTTCACTATTGCAGCTGCTATAAATAAGGAGAGTTCCTTAATCTTAGGTGGAATTATAGCAGTGTATTACAAATTGGCCCAGATTTTTTTACTCACTAACTTTTTTCATCTGACAACTAGATACAGGGATGGTCTACTCTTAGTCTACTTCCTAGGAAATTCCTCCTTTGAAAATATCAAAACATTTTTGTAGCTTGGTTTCCGTACAGTGGCAAGAGTGACTATACTGTCTGATTTCCCTCCATGTTTACTTCTGCATTAGCTACACTTCCTAGCCTCCTCCATGCCTAACATAAAATCTGATTGAATATCTGAGCATAGAGAGCAGAATTAAGCTTTCTTTCAGTAGGAATATTCTGTATGAGCCCTTCAATTCTTATCCAAATACAAAAGATGTTCTGATCTGAAAAATTAATTAAATAGCAGTTACTTTGTCACAGTTCAAAATCCATTGTTATTTTTCAGGTATTGCTGATATTTCTGACACTGAAGACAACTGCTGATGGGAAAGCATACACTACTTATAAATGGTGTTTCATCTCAGAGTTCAAACACTCATTGCTATTGCTATAAACATATGAAACTCTCTTCACATTTAAACAGCAGTTTAATTCCACCCACTTAATCTGGAATGGTGCCCAAGCAAGCAGGACAGTCAGGATAAATGTGCATGTATTATCCTAGTCACAAGTATTTCTCTTCCATTCAGTGCCATTCCTTATCTACACCCAACCATATTAAAGTTTTTATGTTCTTACAAAGCAGACTACAGATAGTTTTGAACTACTTTCACATTAAAATTTTCTGAAGAGCTGAACTGGTGCTTCTTTCTCCACTTGTAGGAGTATTTTTTTTTCTTGAAAAAAAACACAAAACAAACATATAACCACCAAGAGTCAAACATTACCTGGTTTGCTCCCAATGCAACACAGTTGGTAGCTCTGAGAGAGCAGCAACAACCTGGTATTTTTATGAAAAATCCTTCGACTTCTAAGCCAACAATGCCTACATTTTGAAGGGAATAAAATTAATGCCTTGTGACAAGGCCTTACCTCTTTCTTTAAGGATTTTAACAAGAGTTTTAATACATCTCTTCTTATTGCTAGGGCTTGCTGACTCCACTCTCCCCCTCAGCCAAAGCCTGAGCTGTGTGTGCACATTTTACACAGGTTTTAACTGGCTCTGTAAGGCAGGCTGCTTCCCTAGGCCAAATATGAAAGTATCACCTTAGGAAAAGGCTTTCTGTCTGCAAGAGGAGACCAAGCACACCAGGGAAAGCAGAACCACCCCGCAACACCCCCAAGTCTCTCCTCATGTTGCTCAGTCTCAGAAAGTGCTTTGCAGACCTTGTTACTTGCTCTTAAGAAGATGGCCACTGGATCTGACTTCCACATTTTATTTGCTATCAAACAACTTCTCTCTCACTTTCCAGCCTTATTATAGAAACAGTCAAATTTCTCAGAAACTTACCTCCAAATTGCTGCCTGCTCGTGCCCTTCCCAGGCTGCGGTAATGACGAGACATAGTGAAAAAGGGGGGTGCCCCAAAGAATTACAGCTGTACCCCACACACTCTCTCACAAAGAGCTCCCAGTTTCAGCCAGTCCTCCTCTCTGCCGTTAAAAGCTCACAGGAAACATGCCCCAGGTGTGGCACCAGCTGCAGCCCTCACTGCCTCACCTGCAGCGGCCTTGCTCTGCCAAAGGGCCCAAAACTGGGCCCCCAGGCACCCCCGTGCTCCCCCTGCCTCAGTGACTGCCCCTCTATCCAGCCCTCACAAGGCAAACCACCGATTCCCGCTGAAGCAGCCCCAGGGACCACGGCCCCCTCCCTGCCATGGCGGGCAGCCCAGAGGCCTGGCAGCAGGAGGATGCTGGAGTCATATTTTAGCAAATAATACGCTTTAAAAGAGCATTAGAGATTATATGTTCAGGATGGTATTGGTTAGTATTTACTACCTGTCAAATGTTATTATACCAGTATATATTGAGGGTTTATTTCCTGTCAGCAGGGCTGCTGAGGCGTCCTTGCTGCACGCTTGGTGCTGGTTTGCTGGCACCGGCCTCTCAGAGGCAACACGTCCCACTGAGAATGATGGAAAATGCCGCTTCCACGGGAGCAGAGGCAGCGGAGGTCCGTAGGAACAGCAAACCGGCAGCAGAAACGG
>WKFP01014207.1:498539-522815 GCA_011057875.1 Pterocles orientalis | reverse complement strand
GATTTCCCTCCATGTTTACTTCTGCATTAGCTACACTTCCTAGCCTCCTCCATGCCTAACATAAAATCTGATTGAATATCTGAGCATAGAGAGCAGAATTAAGCTTTCTTTCAGTAGGAATATTCTGTATGAGCCCTTCAATTCTTATCCAAATACAAAAGATGTTCTGATCTGAAAAATTAATTAAATAGCAGTTACTTTGTCACAGTTCAAAATCCATTGTTATTTTTCAGGTATTGCTGATATTTCTGACACTGAAGACAACTGCTGATGGGAAAGCATACACTACTTATAAATGGTGTTTCATCTCAGAGTTCAAACACTCATTGCTATTGCTATAAACATATGAAACTCTCTTCACATTTAAACAGCAGTTTAATTCCACCCACTTAATCTGGAATGGTGCCCAAGCAAGCAGGACAGTCAGGATAAATGTGCATATATTATCCTAGTCACAAGTATTTCTCTTCCATTCAGTGCCATTCCTTATCTACACCCAACCATATTAAAGTTTTTATGTTCTTACAAAGCAGACTACAGATAGTTTTGAACTACTTTCACATTAAAATTTTCTGAAGAGCTGAACTGGTGCTTCTTTCTCCACTTGTAGGAGTATTTTTTTTTCTTGAAAAAAAACACAAAACAAACATATAACCACCAAGAGTCAAACATTACCTGGTTTGCTCCCAATGCAACACAGTTGGTAGCTCTGAGAGAGCAGCAACAACCTGGTATTTTTATGAAAAATCCTTCGACTTCTAAGCCAACAATGCCTACATTTTGAAGGGAATAAAATTAATGCCTTGTGAGAAGGCCTTACCTCTTTCTTTAACGATTTTAAGAAGAGTTTTCTCATCTCTTCTTATTGCTAGGGCTTGCTGACTCCACTCTCTCCCTCAGCCGAAGCCTGAGCTGTGTGTGCACATTTTACACAGGTTTTAACCAGCTCTGTGAGGCAGGCTGCTTCCCTAGGCCAAATATGAAAGTATCACCTTAGGAAAAGGCTTTCTGTCTGCAAGAGGAGACCAAGCACACCAGGGAAAGCAGAACCACCCCACGCAAGTCTCTCCTCATGTCGCTCAGTCTCAGAAAGTGCTTTGCAGACCTTGTTACTTGCTCTTAAGAAGATGGCCACAGGATCTGACTTCCACATTTTATTTGCTATCAAACAACTTCTCTGTCACTTTCCAGCCTTACTACAGAAACAGTCAAATTTCTCAGAAACTTACCTCCAAATTGCTGCCTGCTCGTGTCCTTTCCAGGCTGTGGTAAGCATGAGACATAGTGGAAAAGGGGAGTGCCCCAAAAGACTACAGCTGTACCCCACACACTCTCTCACAAAGAGCTCCCAGTTTCAGCCAGTCCTCCTCTCTGCCTTTAAAAGCTGACAGGAAACACGACCCAGGTGTGGCACCAGCTGCAGCCCTCACTGCCTCACCTGCAGCGGCCTTGCTCTGCCAAAGGGCCCAAAACTGGGCCCCCAGGCACCCCCGTGCTCCCCCTGCCTCAGTGACTGCCCCTCTATCCAGCCCTCACAAGGCAAATCACCGATTCCCGCTGAAGCAGCCCCAGGGACCACGGCCCCCTCCCTGCCATGGCGGGCAGCCCAGAGGCCTGGCAGCAGGAGGATGCTGGAGTCATATTTTAGCAAATAATACGCTTTAAAAGAGCATTAGAGATTATATGTTCAGGATGGTATTGGTTAGTATTTACTACCTGTCAAATGTTATTATACCAGTATATATTGAGGGTTTATTTCCTGTCAGCAGGGCTGCTGAGGCGTCCTTGCTGCACGCTTGGTGCTGGTTTGCTGGCACCGGCCTCTCAGAGGCAACACGTCCCACTGAGAATGATGGAAAATGCCGCTTCCACGGGAGCAGAGGCAGCGGAGGTCCGTAGGAACAGCAAACCGGCAGCAGAAACGGTCACCTGAGAGGTGGTCCGCACTGCGGCCAAGAGCAGGGGATGCTCACCCCTTCCTTGCCTCTCCTTCCCTAAGAAGAGCGTTACCTGCATCACGTCAGGCGCTAGAAGGCACATCCCTGCCTCCGCAGAGGAGAATTTGTTTTATTATTGTACTGAAACCAGGAACAACATTTAAGTGAATGCAAAGAGGGAAAATCTGTTGACTGTTGTGGCTGTATCACGTAAATCTCCAGGCCTGGGTGCCCCGGTTCAAGCACACAGCACTGCTGGTGCTGGGATGTGCAGGAGGATTAGGGGCTTGATTAACACGTTAGTCCTGAAGCAGCAAAGCACTTAACACGTATTTGAATTTAAACTGCGTGAAGGGTCACAGTAACTGACTCAGATCTACTGAAGTGAAAGAAGCTAATGAGATGCCTAAGCATCCTGGGTCACCCACTCTTCTGCTGCTGGTGGGATCAGGCTGCACATCCTTTGTGTAGGACACCAAGACGTGTTACAGTAAACTAGTTTAAATGTTGCGGTTATCTCATGAAACAAACATGTCTTGGAGTAAATCCATTTCCTATTGAAATTGCAAGCAAAAATGTCTTTCATTCTGGAAGTACCTGGAATTGATCCTACAGAACTCTCATTTTTGCAATAAAACCGCAGTTGTGTTAGGGTAATCAGATATACTTGATTGTATAATAACTTAAATGGATGCTGCTGGATTTTCTTGCTTTTTTTCCCAACCATAATGACAATGATATCACCCTGAGTTGAAATACCACCTCTGCAGAGTTTCTGTAACGTGATTTCTCATCCAGCGCTGCTACTGCTGCCACAATAACTAAACCAGACAGAATTAGTGCGTTATAAGGTCAGCTCCCAGCCCCATGACTTTCTTAAATGCCTCAGGCTAAGATTTTTAGAATATAAGGACCTAAGGAGAATTTAAACTCCTAAATTTAAGAATTTAAGGACCAAAAATGAGACATGAGGAGATTTTATTAGTGTTTCCAAGGGTCAAAGCAAGACAGGTAGGCTGATTTCCCCATACTTGAAAGTAAATGGAAGAAAAGTTAATGGAGCAAAAGAAGCTCTTCAAGCAGCTTATTATTATAAATTCATGGCAAGTGTTTTTAACATCCATTTTGGAACCTGTTGCCCAAGAATTTGTTTAATCCCATTTCCAATTCCTAACACTGTCTCTCTGTGCACCCTCCTGTGACAGCAAGATTTAGACATTCACTACTCATGGGTAAAATACTCATGCTTTTATCTATTTTAAACCAAAATGTGTAACTGAGCAGGAAAGAAGCTCATGCTTCTATTGAGAAATAAAGCTTTTTAATTTCTTCAAGCTTCTGGTCCCCCTGCACCATGCCAGGGGTCACTAGATTCTTATTATCAGTATGAAGATAACAAGAAGCTCAAGACCGATACGAGCCGAGAGGAAAGACTCATTGTCCCTCTGTAATACACGAAGTCCTCATGTGTCACCCTGTTATTCCCATACCTTCAGCAGTGAGTGTATGGCTTGAAGTGCCCCTTTCAGGGAAAGCTGCCTCTGAATTCCCAGAGATGGCACAGTTTCACCTTGTCTTTGCTGAAAATCATGCAGACTTGACATGAATTTATAATAATAAGCTGCATGAGGAGCTTCTTTTGCTCCATTAAATTTTCCTGCACTTACTTCCCCCAAATATCCGTGATGTAAAAACTCTGGATGCTGTGAAAGTGAGAGGGGAATGGGCCACATAAAACGACCCAGCTTGCACGCAAAGTATCCTCTGTCTTGGGAGAGTCTGATATTTCCACTGCTGGAGACATAACTACCGAACTGGATGGACCATATGTTGATCCATTTGGGCTTCTTTTGTTGTTTGATGGATGGTGAGATGGAGAACAAACATCACCCCAAATAACAGTTTAATAACATAACAGCAGATTTCTGTGGCTGGGGACTTTGATTGTCATTCAAAAAATAAGCAAATGAAAGAAAATGGATCTACTGAAAAACAACTATTATTTCCAAAACCAAACGATCAATTGTTGTGAAAATTCTGGGATACATAGCTAAGAGAACAACTGTATTAATATAAGCAGGGATTTGAGAATGTGTGATCTTCTCTTATTTACCTCGAAAATTAGAAATTGACCTTGACAATGAAATTCAGAGTGTGCCTCCTCCTCATGATATTGCACTTCACATTTTCTACTCACAATGTATGTTCATCCTCCTTTTACTTTCCTGTCCTTCTTTCCTTGAAACAAATAACATGTTAAAGTAAAAAAAAAAATAAATAAAAAGGAGAGTTTATATTTACTCTGTCATAGGCTATGCAGTAATTTCACAGTGAACCTGATACCAAAATTGATAGATATACTTTGCAGCATGACAAGAGCAGAAAGAGCTTTTGTATCCAGCCAAAGTTAGGAATTTCTCATTCAAGAAAAAGTTCTCCTACACTCCACTACCTTGAACGATGGCATTTTTTTTTGTATTAACATGCTGTGGTTTTAGTAAGCAAGTAATGATTCTTATTACTTACACCACCAGACACACAATCCAACTCTTACTGAGGGCCAGTGATACAAACTCTATTAATTTTCTGTAGGAATTGTATTTCTATTACTTCATTAACGATGAAGTAAACAGAGAATCAGCATTGCATTTTATTATGGGTGATTGGCTTTTGAGATGGCAGAGTAAATTCAGGTGCCTGAATTACAGAAGAAGGAATAAGTTCTTTAAGAGTTACTGTCCATGTTTGTGTTAAGCAAAGGATGGGTTGTCCTACATGCATACTTTGCACTACTCAGATGACACCAAATTAATTAATTCCAAGCACAGAGCATCTCCCTTTCTCTGGAGATTGTGCCAAGAAGTGGACTGATGCTGGAGACATCATGTCTATAGATTTCCTTAATTAAAATATTTGTCAGAGAAAGAGGACAGATATGCTTTGGCATCTGGAATGTATGTTTTTACTTATTAGTGGGTATTTGTATTGTTTTTATGAGCTCCTATGACAAATGCCTTTATCACAGAGACATGCTTGTTCTCATTAGGTATCTGATCTAGTTATACTTAAGATATTTATATTTTTAATTTTAACACTTACATTTTATTTTAATTAACCCCATATCTAAAATATCTCTTTACAAAGACAATATTTTTACCTTTAAACCTAATATACCATTTCTGGAAGTCAGAGGTAAATTGCCGGAGGTATTCATTTACAGCAATTAAGACATTGTCTACACACTCAAAGTGAAGAGTAGACTGATTAATGCCTTGTACTTTTGCATTCTACCAAAACCCTGTTCTTAGACCAAGTCTGTCAGAAATCCCCTGCATTCATCACAGGAATTATCTGTCTTCTCTGAACCTAGATGTTACCATAAAAAATTGAATCACTGAATCATTAGAAGATTATCCAGGATCACCTGATTCAATGAAACAACACAGATTAGGAAAATAGGGGGTTTTTAAGAGTAGTTACTAACAGCTATGGTGACACAGGGGGCCACAGAGCTCTTTATTTAGTAATAAATCAAAACTGCTGTTACTAAACCTAAAGAATAATTTTTACTACATGATTAAATAAGGAACTAAATAAGAAATGAGGCAATCACAGTTGTTCAGATATTCACAGTTAACTACTTGGAGCAGAAACTTCTGAAAATGTCTCTTTAAAAAAAAAAAAAAGATGATCCAAAATATGATGTGAATACTAAACCAATCAAGAGAAAAAAAATTCAGTGCAACCTTTTTAATGAGGGATATTAAGTTTTGATACAATTTGCCTAGTTTTATTATAACTGCATTTTAAAACTAAGATGGGAAGTATCCTGATTTTACCAAAATTATAGAAAAATGGAAAAGTAAAAGGAAAGCAGAATTTGTCCCATTATCATTATTAAATGACATCTTAAGACTAGGAATGTTTTATTTTTACTGAGGATCAGTATCAGAATCAGTTTTCTTTAGCAAAATTGGAAGAAAAAAAGTCAATCCCAATTATTGACATAATGAATTTGAATAAAATTTTAGCACATTTCTTATCATAACTATAAGCTAAATCCAAGCACAAGTTACTCTGTTACATCAGCAAAAATTATCTCAGTAGGAGAAGCTCAATTTTCTCAAATGGTGGTTGGTAGAAATAGGTAAAAAAGGAAGTTCTTAGTGTATTTTTTAGTTGGAGAGAGATCAAAAAATACAGATTTGTCCCAGAATACAAAGTTGCTCTGCAGGAGCTCACTATTAGTCATACAACTTGGAAGACGTCCATATGATGCTTTAAGAACAGTTAGGAGACAGACAGCTAAAGCAAAGACTGTTCTTGGTGCCACAGTACATTGGTCTTTCATTGCTCTTACTTGCTAGAAACTGAAAACAAAGATTTATTTGTTATGTCAACTTTCAACATGCTGCATTTTTCTTTACAGATAAATGATGCTGAATTACGAGATTCGTGCCATTTAAAAGTTGTTAATAACAGAACAGGCTCGTTTTTAATTTATTGAAGCATTCTATGGGTAAAAACTATTTAACTTTCTGACTAAATTTGGGAAAGATGCCTGAAGAAGAGAAAAAAAAATGATCCTATGTCACAAAAATTTGAACTGTCATAAATAAGAACTGAGAACTAAGAATCAAAGTGTAGACACTGTTTTATTTGTTTGCTATTGCCAACAGCTTTAAATTTAGGATCAATAGTTATGTCAGGAGCTTTGTGTCTGTGACCAGTAACAGAGTCCTGGTTGTATGACCAGCAGCTTTTATATTACTAAGTTTGGTTAAAAACAAGCCCACTACATTAAGCACTGCTGAACTGTAATGAATTCCCAGAACATAAACCCATGTTTCATTTCTTTTATCTATATTTAGGCTGATCAAAGCAGAAAGTTGATTCTGAGACATTCAGCAGTCAGTCTCAATTTGAAATTTTCAGCATGGATAGCCATCTGCAAGAAAGTTATTTTCTCATTCCAATAAATTTCCAGTGTCCTATCTAGAATTGGGAGAAAATGTTGAAAATCTAAAAAAAATGGTCAACATAATAAAGACAGCTACAAGCCTGGCTTGATCTGGGAGATGTATCCTTTATGACTTCATGGAGTAAACTGGAAAATGCATTGAGACTTCCATCTAAATTCCTTAATTGTAATGTACATCTCCTTCTGAGGTAAATAAAAAAAGAGAATATTAAAAAGCCTAGAAATTGTTGCCCTTTCTTATTTAAAATTCAGGCAAATGGCTGTGGGATGAACCTGAATGAAATTGTTATTATTTCATCAAATTTCAAATCATAAAAATATTCATTACAAGTCAGAGGTGAGAGAGAAAACACCTATGGGTATTTCTCATTTTCTTTTGTAAAGTTTGAAAATCACTGAAAGGCAAAAAAGGAGAAAAATATATCAGTCCTTATTACTCAAACCAAATGTCCTCTAACACGATGGAGCGTGTGTTCACACCAGCATTTTAGTTCAGGTCTAGAGTGTACTGTTGAAGCAAATCTTTTGTCTGTTACCATTTACCAAGTGTTGTTCACTGCAGGGGTGCCCTGAACCTCACTGAAAATTAAAATGAAGTGGAGGATGTACCATAGAAACTCACGAATGCACAGAAGCAAGCTGTGCAGAAAAGTCCCAAAATATCAGCACTCCCTGTTTTGCTCTTCTTGACTTTCTAATGTAACCATGGCTTGAATGGCCAATACTCTCCCATTGAATTCAACACAGTTGAATGTATCAAATGTGTCAGCCTTGACATTTGATAGTATTTAATGTGAACTCAACAGGAGTTTTTGCTTGACTTTAGGGTTAGGAAGATCTAGCTTTGAGTAATGACTCCAAGATGTGGTCACAAGTATAGTATTCTGGGTTAATTATGATAAACCTGAAGCGATGCATTTAAATCTTGACCCCATTTTTAGCTTCAATAAAAATGATGTAGAATGAACTTGGAAACAATTAAATTTGACTTCTACAGGGGATAAATTAATGTGTTCAAAATTAATATCTTCCTCAGGCTACTGTACCTATTTAGCTCACTGCAATTGAATTTCATAAGCCTTTCTTAGCTCCAGCCAAAAAAAACCCCAACTCAACCTGTTAAAAGAGTTATTAAAAGTGAAGAAAAAAAAAGTAGGAATTTTATTCACTTGCACTTCTTCCTGAACTCACTGAATACAGTGACGGAAGATCAATAGGGGTGTTTCTAGAGAGAATTTTGTTAAGACTTTTCCATAGTTACATTGGAAGGATGCCAGTTCAATATTAGTATTCTACATCTCTCTTGAAGTTAATACAATAAATTCAAGTGTTAATGAGTGTGCAGAGCTTGCCATAGCCCTTTTCTGACCATCACCTATGACTTAAACCTAGGAGAATATTTACCAGCTTCCTAGTCTAAAAAATTTATCATTCGGGTCCACAGTTCAACAGTGGTCATAGTCATAAGCTTCACAGTGGAGGCAGTCAGCACTTAAATCTAGGAACAGGCTTAAATGCTGTGTTTGGTCAGGATTACATTGGGGGTGAGAAATTCCTTTATTATGATAGCAAAAAAAAAAAAAAAGATTTTGAAAAATGACAAAATAAGAGAGAAAGATTTTAGGATGCTACTTATTTTACATTTTATTTTATTTTCTCATCTTTCCCACTGCCCTGCTTGCCTCTCAGAAATACCTAGGAATGGAGAAAATACTTAATTGATTGTTAAGCATTTTAATATCACAAGGAAGAAAATATTTGCCTCAAAACAAGACTTTTTGGTCAGCAAGCCAAAAATACCACCAATCACAAAGTTCTATTAATGAGTTGCCTTTTTCTATACCATCTGTTGGATTCTCATTAAAACTGCATAGAAAACTCAAACTGCCCCTAATTTAAATGGCATAAATTTCTATCTAGAAAAATGGTCAAATTTTAACTTATTCCTTAAGAATAGAGGAGCCTTTCATCTCCAGAAGTAGGATACTGGAGCAAAATTCTTAAATATATTTTAAATAATTAATAAACTGAGAATGCTCATGCACTGCTAACGTGTTTTTCTTTCTTCCGCACCTTTTTGGAGAAGCAGCTGTCAAATTATGTTCTTTACCTCGTCCAGTTTTATTCTTCATTTAAATAAGTACTGAAAGGTGAATAAGGTAATGAGTCTCAAGTCATTCTAATAAAGTCAGTCTAACAAAAGAAAAATATGTTACGTCAACAGCTATAGACTACTTTGATACCTAGCCTTAGTATAAAAGTTGCTTTTAAAAGAAAATATTATGTGTTTTTTGAAAGAACAGAATATCAAGAACTTGAAAGCTATGATTTACACAAAATGCTCTGATGACACAAACTGTAAATGTGAAAGTTCTCTTAGAACAAACTCATAAAGGTTTCTTTGTGCACCATTAATGAACATATGGGTTTTTTCCAGTGTAAAACATACTCTACAAGTATGTTTTATAGCTCTTTGTAATATTTTCTGTGTTGTCCTGGCATCAAAATGCAGTTTATATTGTAGAAACAAAAAGGTTTTGTGTCTTTACAGGACTGATTCCTAATTTCTGTACCTCAGGGAAAAAAATACAAAATCTAGATGGCTGGACTTAAACCTTGCCCCAGGACGAGTTCTGCTGTTAGAAAAGTTTGAAAATTTAGGAGAATGGTGTTATTGTTCCCAATGGACAAGACTGAAGCCTTTCAAAACCACGCATGCCCTTGATATTTAAAAACAAATAAACTCTGTATTTGTAATGGCAAGTCACGAGAGGCTGCTGATCACAATATATTCAATATGTGAAAGAAGGGAAAACTTTTTAATTGTAGACAGAAAGCAGCTTTGAAAACAGTGCCTGTAGAGCAGCTCCTTCCCAGGTGAGGGCTCTGAGCACACAGCAGTTTCCAGATGTTTCATGATGACATCAGGCACATCATGTCTGTGATGCTATCCGTGGTAACTCTGTAGCTGCTAAAACTCACTAGAGTACACAGATAATATCCTGCCACTTACGATGGGGTTCACTGAGAACTTTGTGGAAGGAAAATTGCAATAGCACTACCTGTATGCATCATCCCTTAGGTGGAAGTTTGCTATAGAAACAATAACAGTATCAGCATAGGCAGGAAGTTCATCTCTCAATGTCTTTGTATGAGCTGTGAACTCTTGGCATCTTCTGATCATCACCAGCACAGCGCATGTAATGCAGATATAATCACTGTGGCTGAACAACTGTAAACGACAATGTGAAGAAATAGATGTATTTTTTACACAGGGGGAAAAAAAACCCCAGCATTTGTTTCCAACTAAAATTTTAAATCTCCTCTTTGCACACTGAAAAACTAAAAAGCATATGAATGAATAAGTTCTTATTCTTCACATTTATTCTTAATGCTATAACCCATGGCTCCCTTCTTCCAAGAAAGCAGAGCATCATCATGGTCCCATCGATTCAGTGGGGTTATGATCCTATTGGAATTGCTCTACTGTAACTATTGATTCTGTCAATGATGGCTGAAAGTAAAAGGCACAGATCCTAACTGTTATGAATGGAATAGTTTGTAAATAGAAACGCCATATATTTAGGCTGGATATTATGAACACCTACTTACACATTTAAAGCATGCATATGAGTGCCATAGGGCCTAGATTTTAAATACTAGTCCAATTACGATTAATCACTGGTTGCATGATTAGGATCTTGATTTCTGCAGTCTTCACAACAGTAATTTCAAACACAGAAAGAGCAAGAAGTTCAGATCTTGCAGAATATACAGTACTAAAAAAAAGCTGTAACTCAGCCTAGGCTTTTCTGCTAAATGGAAGGAAAGAAAAATATTTTTGTTAACTCCTTCCTCTTTATGATTGCATTGTGCCAGAAAAAAGCAAATGGAAAACAAGTCGGTAAATAAGATTATGGAGAACATGTTTTGCTTATCAAAATGGGATATATGATTAATGAAGTGTAAAATCCATTGCCAGTCAATTATTCTACTTGCCTTCATATTACAGATTCATAAATGGAAAAAGAGGCCATGAAACTTCAGATTTTATCAAAAAAATCTGTTAGTATTTGAAATAAAAATTCTTGCATGCCCCTGCACTTGAAAAATCAGTGCTCTTATAAATGAATCTTTTAAATATAGGAGTAGATAAACTTTTATGAATCATATGAATTATTCCCACAAAAAGTTTCATAAAAGAATGAACTGGAATGTCGTTGATAAAAATAAAACTAAAAATAAACCCCCACAGAAACACATTTATATTTGTCCCTTTCACTAAGTCTAAGGAGAATAACAATAATCAATAAATATTGTTATTTGAAATTGCAGTTAGATCTGGAAGTATGATGGTTAAAATGGATGAAACTAATATTCCTTTCTATTTGACGAGAAGAAAGTAGTACCAGAAAGTTATCAGTCAAGGCAACTGACCTTTTACATTCTCCAGCCTGGCAAGCCAAGATACCTAATGATGTCGAAAAGCACTTATTTTGAGGTGTACAGTTCTGAGATTTTGTTTGAGGTTCACCCTTAAGTGCTCTACAGTATGAATTCCCTCTAAGATAAAAGTACATTGCAAATAAGCTCTCCCCATCTTCTTTTCTAAAAGCCCCCTAGGGAGAGGCTCTCAGCCTGCGAGAACCCTTCCCCAGAATCTATTTCTGGAAGCATTTTTCTTGGGGTTCCCATTTGAGATTGGTATGTCAAATTCACATTAATATTTGTCCATGTATGCCCAGGCACAGAACAGAAACACGCCTCTGAACATCCAGGAACGATGACAGCTGAAAAAGTTACTGCTGCTAGAAGTCTTCTGCAGCTGCTGTAGAATTGCCTGACATGGGCCATAATAACTTGTCCTGACAAAAGCATCTGGCATGGTAGTTTCAGTCCATTTTCAGGTTGTTTGCTTTCCCTAGGGCTGTATGGGAGATGACAGCCACATCCTTTCTGTGGATGGCATCTTGTGCGATAGAGTCTCTGCGTGCACAATATACCTGACACTTTCTAGAAGGCGCTGGGCTTCTGAAGATTGACTGCAGTGAGCACGCACATGAATCCTGATCACATTACAGGAGAGAGATTGGGCAGATAATCCTCTTTTGCTGTTCAAAGCTCTGGATCTGGCCAACCTACATCATTCACTTAGAATAAGTGGAATGATTGGGGAAAAAAAATCAGATGACAACTCTTTGGCAATGCTATTTAGCTTGTTATGAGCTACTAATACTTGTCATCACGTAGGAAACACTGCCATTACTGGCACATCTAGGGATCTAATACAAAATGAATGTGGAAATTGGGATGTGTTTTCTTTCTTTGTCATTGCTTTCTTTTAATTTTAGTATCTGAACACTGAACAGTTGGAAATATTGACAAGCAAGGTTGTACTCCTGCCACTAAAGTCATACCTACAGAAACATTGCAAAGTTCCACGTTAAACTGGAAAGCTTTTCAAGTGCCAACTTTTACTGAAGAAGTTTTCCCATAAAACCCCGTAGTCAAGCTGAAGTCACATGTATGCATTGTGGTGTGTTTAAAGCTGCAGATTTTGGAGACATAGTGGGGGTGAAGTTTGCAACAGGGTTACAGCTGAATTCCTCTATTTTGCATCAGTGAATTTATTCTATCAGTCATTAACTTCAAGTTGTCTCTTAGTAACTTGTGACTATTGTCTGTGTATCTCTTAGTAATACTTAAATGGACCTTTCTTTTCTTAAGCTATATGAGAAAATAACAGGATGGTATATATTGCAATACTCAGTAGTCCAGGGTTTGATTACAACCAGAAAGCAAACTAAACGAAAATTTTAAAGAAACAAGACCATCTTCCTTCTAATACATAATCCAACTGATATCAGACAATTACTCAATACATGTAAGTAAGATTATAATGACAGGGGGAAAAAAAATTACATCATACCTCCTAAAAAAGTTTGAAGCAGAGTTAGAGTATTAGCACTTAACTAACTAGGTACACTTGCTAATTTTTGAAATATTGTATGCTAACAGAAGGGAAAAAAGTGGAATTATTCATGAACAGGTTAGAAATATTTATGAGGTCCCCTCCTAAGGAAAGCACGTTATCAGAGGAGGGTTATGTGATGTACATGGAAGCCTTGGTGGTTACTGTAAAATACTTATGGGGGACGTAGCCATTGCCATACATACCAGGTCAGATGAAAGTCTCTTCTGAGGTTTCCTCAGTTGAACATGACATGTGAATGTGCCAAAAACCTGAGCAGCTTTCTGACACTAAGATAAGGTCTCTGCTAAGTCCCATCACTTAATGGTTGATTTATATTCCTCCTGAAATGATATGTATTTCTTGAAGTTAATGTAAGTAGAGAAGCCAGGATGCATTTACCTCTCATTTTCCAATTGTAGCAGTTTAATGATACAAAATACTGAAGAGGTTTGTAATTTTCACCAGAGTCCACCAGAGACTGGATGTTGAAACCCTTTTGCAAATCTACATGATTTCAGAGCCTTCAGCTCCCATAAAATCCAGGCCACACAGAGCGCACTGTTGGACTGACATATAAAGCATTATTATACTACCATATAAAACATGACAGAAATAACAACCCTATTATAAAGTATTCTTCTGAATGAGCAGAAAGAGATCTCAGGGATGGAAGAGACTTCTAACAAAGTGAGATAAAAAGGCCCCTCTCTGTTTCTCTCTCTCTGCTACAGAAGAGCCCTAAAAGTGAGATTAGACAAGACAGTTAATTTTTTCTTGTGATTGAAACTAGGCAAGATGAATGCTAACCCATGCTTCACTTTCAAAAGTGTCTTAAACAAAATCCTAAGTAGGAATGAATCCTAGACTTCAAAGCATCTAAGTTATTTCTGGAAATGCAAAGGAAGCTCTTAAATGGCTTAGCCATTGCAACCCAGCATAAAGCAATACCTAACACCAACTTCACTACCCAAAAAAACCTCCTGCTCATTGCAAAAGTGGTCATGCTGTGTTTCAGATAGCCACGATAGAATCTGTTTTATGAAATTAATAAATAATTTTCGGTTCTGGAATATGTTCTTACAAAATCTTGTGGAGTATTCATTTAGAGTAAATATAGCAGCAACAGTACACAAAGGTTGGCAGTCTCTGGTTCTCTCTGTGACAGTTTATTTTAATAGGCTGAAAATACAGTCCTTTAGCAGAACTATAGTCACGTTTCCTACCATCATCTTTCCCACCTCTTTGCAATGGAACATGTTTAAACATCCTCTCAGAGTTTCGGAAAGGTGGGACTATATTTCTCTCAATCTTCTTCTCTTCCTCTGAATTTCTCCATCATTGAACATGAATAAAAAGGCAGACCCCTGGGGGCTTTATGGCTTCACTTGCTGACTTCTTATCAATCAGCTCTCTTGAGTGTTTGTTATGATTCTTTACATTTCCCATACTTTTTAAGCCTTACATATCAATCTTTGTAGACAGGAGGGGATATAGTTAATCCCGAGCTGCTTTCCCAGTGTATTTCCTGTGAAATGCACCAATTTAAATAACAGCTTTAATCCTGTCTAATTTAATGGACTTCTATATACAGATGATCTTTATGAAAAGCAGTATAGGAAAATCAATGGTGTTCATTTGTCATACAAAATGTAGTTGCAATGCATTTTTTGCAGAGCACATTGTATTTTCTACTCAGCTGTTCTCTAAACAGAACCCACAGAAAAAAAAAAAAGGTTCCATTTAATGGAATTATTTTATATCTTAATAAGAAGAGATGGAAGAAGAGAGTTCTTTGATCTCTAGCTGAAAAAATACTATACAAAATAGGAATTTCACCATCCAACACCAGTACACAGACCTCTTCAGAGGCAGTAATTGTTGGCTTTACAAGAGAATGGGAAGCTTTTTGATGCATACTTGGATGTGTATGTTTTATTCCTTTTCAGAAGGGGTGATTTGATGAATTATATATATCTTCCATCTTCTCAGATACTACATGGTAGTAAGCCATTTAGTGACTTCTAACAGAATGCAGAAGCAGAAGAGAACCAGTGGGGAACGGCCATGCACTACAGGAAATGGAAGAGTGGGCTAGAGTCAGACTTGCGTTACTTGGCTACAGGGAGTTAGTTATGATCTGGAAGTAACTCTCATTAAATTTTTTCCTGTTGTTACTTGAAGTCCCTATTATTTCAATACTGTAAGTCAAATTTCTGTCTGGTCCTTAAAAAGATGAAAACAGAAGAGAAATGTAATTTCCCACCTAATCCTTCAGAGAAAGTCTTGGCGTAGCCCCAGTTTAGTATTATTTGTGAAGTAGAATATTACTGTGATTTAGGATTGCAGTGTTGCATTTTGCAATCAATAACATTTTTGTTTCTATGTAGAAAATGCAGTGACTACCTCATAAGACAGTATTTCAGTATATGTCATAGAATGCATAGTTACCACTATTAACAACACAAAAACCCCTATATTGATAACATCATTTCAACAAATGAGGTAAACAAGTACTATTAGTCCTTAATTCAGCCTAATGGCTCAGTTAGTTTATGACACCATTATTTCAGTGAATAAAAACATCCTGCATTACTAACAAAGTAGAAAATACTGTACAATAGATTTTTAAGTTAAATATTGCTGACAATAAAAAAACCCCAAACAACCTGTAAATGCAGCAACTGAAAAATAGTGGTTCAACATGCAAGGTCATACTCAAATGAACAAGTTACATCACTGAGGAGGAATGGATTGGGGCTTACAAGAGGCTGAGTGCATCCCTGGAGGAATAAAAGGCTGCAAGTACTTCACAGGAGAGAGTCCTCAGCAAAAGCTATAAAATCCACCAAAAACTCTAAGATGTTACTGTGGGGGAATCAATCACACCAGTTTGTGAAGGAAATTTCCACTAACAGAAAATTAAGCTAAATGCCATTAAAAGTAGAGACAAGCCTGCAGGGAAATTAAGAACTTATTTTACAGACCATCTATTTTTATATCAGTAGCTTAACATGATTAATTATTGCTTATGAAAGCAAGAATCTAAGAACAGAGATTGATTTCCTTCATGCACTACCCAGTAGGGAGGACCTCTTACAGAAGTACCCGGTCTCAAAGGTCCTGAAATAAAGAAAATTAGCAATGACTCAGACAAATGACCCCAAATGACTTCATACTTGTACTTAACACATGTAATGTGTGTCTGAGTGCACATGCCCAAG
Source organism: Pterocles orientalis (assembly GCA_011057875.1). Taxonomy (NCBI): domain Eukaryota; kingdom Metazoa; phylum Chordata; class Aves; order Pterocliformes; family Pteroclidae; genus Pterocles; species Pterocles orientalis. Next base: position 506,702 of record WKFP01014207.1, on the reverse strand, counting down.
ATGATAGAGTTATAGATTGACTAAAGTTGTAACTGTGAAACAGTAATTCTTTCATGAGCTCTCATGGCCTTCGCTGCTGATTTTTATGCAAACCTCTTCTCACTAAATTAGAGACTAGTCATTTCCAGTGGGAAATTTCACAGGTTCCAATGACAACTGTGAAACTATCCTACTTTACCACACACACCAATTATAGAAATATAAAACTGCATTTTTTCCCTTGCGATCTCATTCCCCCTGTGCTTGCCTGGCATATCAGCCTGTTGGATAAGCTGTAGGAACAGGTCATCTGGAAATAACTCAAGATGGGGAAAAACAAAACCAATTTCTTGACAGTGGGAAATTGTTGTAGGTCTGTCTTTAATGACATTATACATTCTTTCAGTTCCTATTAGAAAATTCATTTTGGTTCCCTCACGGGAAGTGTAAGCTGCCATCCCTGTCTTCAAGAGGAGCCCCATCCAAATGTGAGGGGTGGAAAAGCAGAGGAAATGCATGAAGTCATATGTATGAGCTCTTCAGACATGTAAACAATAATTGCATGTGTGTGTATATAAGCAAAAATAGATTAGTATTGCAATCAAATCATCACCTTCTCCACCAAAATAATATTTCAATGTATTGTTTGATGATACATTGTGTAAGAAGACCAGAGTTTCAGAGCATGGTTTCTCTCTGAGATCATTCCACCTATGCACACCTGATGCCACGAAATTGGTATTTTTCTGATATTTCTGCCGACAGCTTGGAATTGCTCTGTTTTTAGAAAAGCCTGCTTCAGAAAGCCATGTACAGTCTCAATAACAGCCACAGTTATTGAGACCGCATGTAATTAACAGTTCACCATTAATCACACCAACTTTAAAACACATCCTGCTGCTCAATACCCTACAAGAAGGAGTACCCCGTCCTTTTGAGTAGCTCACACTACAGCAGGCAGAAAAACACTGTGTGATTCCTGTCTGTCGAAAACTGAGCACTTGGCTGGAATAATACTGGAACTGAATTATTGTTGCATCTGTTGCTTTGAATTTCACTATATAATAAGTTAAAAAAAAATCCTGAATGTCAAATGGCATCAGAAGAAGAAGTAATTAAAACCTACTCAAATTGAATTCTCATATTTGTTTTTTCTTCTTTGACATTTTGACAGCTTGTTTTGTATCGGCTGCTACACAGGATGGTGAGGAAAGGTTAAGTGCGCAGCATTTTACTAAAAGTCAGTTAGTTAATATCATGAGTGCTTTCCAGCTTCTTCAGCCGTGCTCTTGAGAAGTCCCAGCTACTTTTCATATCAATTTCAGGTAATCTGTGCAGCTGACACAGATGTGTTCTGGGTTTCACAGAGGTTTCTTGTGAAATCTTTCCCATTTGCAGTGTGTTAGTCTTGTACTCTGCTGTGGAAGTATCAGCTTGTCATCAGATCATTGAAGGTGCAACAATCTCTCTCGGGAAACTAGGAGCTGGTTTTGTTCTTTCTATATTTTTAACAAAAAACACTATGAAATGGAACTGTTTGAGCAATGTCTTTTATGATCACTTAAAAGTTTACATCCTTCTTTCTATCCAGAAGGAAAAGATTTGAAAAACAACATTTCAAAGCAGGGCACAAATCCAAGAAACTGGCTTCAAAATTATAAAGGTAAAAAAGTGTTACGCAAACCAGTAATGCTAATGGCTTGCTCTATATGGGAACAGCAATAAAAGCAGAAGTGAGCTGATGACCACTTCCCCCCTGCCAGCATACCCCGCTCTGAACTAAGCAATTCACAGATCTGCTTTTGTGTAAGAAGTCAAGTATTCTGAATGTAGTGCCTTACAGGGTAAATTATTTTTCCCCTTTTCTTTATGTCCCTGCATTAGCGCGGCTGGTTTGATTTATTAAACATACTGCTCATTATAATCATACCTGACTTGTTTTATTATTTCTTTCATGATGGAATTAACTCACTCGAGATACAACTGGAATTGGGTCCAACTTAGAGCTGAAGGCAGTTCAGATCTAATTCTGTGGCTTTTTGCTAATAAAAAAGAACTACCTTCTAAGAATCCTGAACAAAATCATTACTGTTCTAATTCTACTGCTTATAAAAATAATAAGAAAGTTCTTCAGGCAAAGGCAAAGTTACTACAACATTAAGTACATCTGAACCCCCCGCCCCCAATATGAACTACAGATATTTTCTGTAGCCGTTGCACTTCATTCTGGCAGAGAACAAGTAACATGGAGAAAATATTTTACATCTTCACATAAACTTCTGGATACAAATTGCACATGGCCATTTCTTTGTCTAAAGGATAAGCTAATAAGCTAAAGGAAGGCATGTGGCTCCAAGAGCCCACATTGCACAGTGCTGTTCTGTTTATCTGAACTCTGTACCCATCCGAGGACTCACTCAGCCTTTTCTAGTCTTTTACCAGCGGCTACCAAGGGAGTTACTACTTGCAACAGGCTGCTTCAGACCATTTTGCTGCTCTCCAGGCAGAATTCAAGCTGTCCTTTCTCTTCCCTGTCATCTCTACATGTGCTCAGCTCTGTGATCTTCCTCTAAGATATTCAAGGATACAAATTTGAGTTGGAAATTAGCGTTCTGCAAAGATAAGACTCTTAGTCCATACGTAATGCGCAGCTCCTGTGCTTCAGCACACAGATCAAAGGAAAACTGCACGCTGCATGGCCCTGAGCAGTGCATCAGCCCCAAAAGAGACCAAACTGAAAATAAACAAAAACCCATGAAGGATTTCAGGTCAAAACAACTGAAAATGACAGAAACTGAGCATAATGCACTTCCCTGACAGCACTGATGCTAAAGCTGCGACTGAAAATTTGTGTTCAAAAAAATAATGATGGGATTGAAGGGCATGCTTAGAGCTATTCCTAAATGCTTTCCAAAATCATGACTATTCTGTTACAATCAGCAATTCTGGCTTTTTGACCAATTCATATGAAAAACCTCCTCGGGATTTCTTCTCTTCTTCCCAAGTATAACAACAAAAAAAAAAACCACATTTGTTTAGAAATATGCTGTTTACTCTCCCCCACAGCTGTGTTTTTCTCTGCTGTGTGAGAATTGAGATCAAGGTGTGTGTCAACAAAGCAAAGCCAAATAAGCAAATACAGCTCTGATGTGGGTGGAAGTAACTCTCACTGAAATAAGTGAGAATCATCACTGCTTGTATTCAGATTGCATTGAGCTCTTGGTTTCTATGCCCAACTATTTCTAGCGATAATATAAATTAAAGCTGTAAGTCAATGCTGCAAATTCAATGCGCTCCCAGTTCCCAAATCCCTGTTAAGTCTTTTCTTGTCTCCTCCATATGTACTTTATAAAAACATGGTGTGCACCCAATCTCCAATAGGTCGGTGTGAAACTGAGTCCCCTAGATCAAATCCTTTCCTGAACTAAATGCTAGAACATTAAATCAGCCTACACAGTTTTAGTATATGGGCCCTCCCTTTGGAGTAATATCTTTATAAATGATGTACAGTCAAATAATGAATGCAGATCAGGTAAATATATTTACTTTACTCAGTCTTCATTTGTTCACTCATTTTACATGTGTTTTAGAGGAGTAGGAGGCTGTGCAGTACTGAAGCAACCTCAGACAAGAAGGCAGAAGAGGTCAGAAATCAATAACCCAGAATGCCTTTTCCAGATCTATATTATTATTTTTTTTAAGAATAGACAAAAGCCTGCCTTTTGGAATTTGTTTTTACTGTTTAGTTCACAAGCTTTTTAATTAAAAGCAGCTGGAATTTTAAAAAGTAATTTATTTTTGCCAAAGCATTGTTACCGTAGTTCTGTCAATGTTATTATTTAGGACATTGAACTTCCACAGCTGCAGAGATTTCACAAATTTTTCACACTTTTGATTACTGCAGATTTGCATTCATCTGAATAAAAGCTTCTGGATTGGTTTTATTTCAATCAGTTCCACAGCTAGACCACCGCTACAGGGAACTTTCACTGCTTTGTTCTAAAAATGGCCATGGCATACATTTTCTTGCTGTGTAACGTATGTACAGAGAAAACAAACTGAAAAAAAAATGGAACAAACTTCTCAGTATTACAAACTGAACTTGTTTGCTTTTTTAAATGCATCCACTGACAAACTAAGTTCTGAAGGGCTTACAAACAGTGGTCATTTCAGAAAAAGCTTGGCTCTAATACTCTGTGCATTTATGACTCATTCCTTTAAATTCCTTTATGCATCTCAGATACTAAATTTTAAAGAGATGTATCTATTTACTACCACAGTGTTTATATGGCCTGAAAAAAAAAAAAAAGTCCTTTGTTTTTAATCTGGGGCAGAAGCCTAGTTAACTAGGCTGCATCTCATGACCACGGAAACCTGAAGCTCCTAACTGACCTCAGTAGTGCCAGAGAACTCGGCGGGGGTGCTGGGAAGGAGGCTGGTTAGCAGGTTTGCAGTGTCACAGCACACATCCAACATATCTGTTGCCTTTCTTCCCCAAAAATTCCATAATGCAACGGGTGAAAGGTACCATCTACAGGAGTCGGTTACAAGGGGAAAAGGGGAGAAGATTGTTTATTTTCTGTTCTTAATGTAAGCTTACATGAAAGAAGGTAAGAAAGACAGTCCTGGCGTGGAAGAGTACAGAAATTTTTGGAAACTTGTTGTTTGCCCTACAACCATGCCTTTGCACTCTTCAGCTCTGCAGAAATCGTAAATTAGTCATTCAGCTTTATTTTTACATTCAGGATTTAGAAAATTAGAGATTAAAACCAGAACGGAGAGAAGGTCCTCTCAGCACCTATTAGTGGTCTGAATTTACTCTGAAATGTTTTCTTCCCTAAAAATACATTCCACCCTTCCTGCTTCTTTCTTTCCTCTCAAATAGCATAAGACGACAACTTGTTAAAGCAATGAGGCCGACTTGAAGGGTTTGAACACTTAAATGAAAAAGTGCTTTATCTTCATATGCTCACTTAATCATCATTACTTTGACATGTATCAAGTACTACAGGGAATATGAGGTCAAGTTTGTCCCTGAGGTAACGTTCATGACTTCATTGAATTCGCTCCAGAGTTGAATCTAGGAGTGAGAAAAAAAAAAATTAAAAAAAAGGAAGAATAAAGAAAAGAGGTCATGTTAAAAAAAAAGAAAAAAGAAAAAAAAATCTTTGAAGTAAAAGGTTCACCTTGACACTGATGAAAACAAACCTGTGACAAATCAATGACAGAAAGAGGATTTAAGAAAGAGGATTACTTTGTCAGCATTCTGCAGCACATATTAGGTACAGTTTTTAAATTAGGTTGGGGGTACATTTTTTGAGTTGATAATATTCTGCTCATTATTTAATTTGGGGAAAAAAAAAGAAACAATTTTTTTGCCTAGAGATAATTACACTGATCAAAGGTTTATGCTAATTAATGTCTGCCAGACTGAGTCTTTTATTTTAATGGAAAGGGGAAGCAGCATAACACTGGTAGTTGCGCAGCAGCCTCTCAGAGAAAATTCCTAAGTGGGCACCGTCTCTTTATTACAGCAACATAATCACTTCCTAGGGTCAACTCCCAATTCTCTCAGAAGCCACAAAGATCGTCTGTCCTTCAGGAAAGTGACACAGCATGGTTACATTCCCATTAGGAAAAAAATCCCAATGAAACCTATTTACAAAACACCTGATTGCTATTTTAAACAGGAATGCTTCTTTCAGTCACAATCTCAGCTGAACAAAACAAGATGACCTTTTAAAAAGCAGATGGTCCTGTGAAAAATGTGGAAATCAATGTGACCAGATCCATTTACAAACAGTTGGGCTGAGAACCAGCAACACGCTGATCTGACGGAGTTTTGAGCTTTCTAGACAAACACTGCAAGAGGGAGTAACAGCAAATACAGTCATCGTGCAGCCATGCAGCTAACAGTTCAGCTGTGAAAGTCTTCCACATCCAAGCCGTGCAAGTAGGGCTGGTTAGAGGAATTGTGCCAGTAGCTTTTCTCCAGTAACACTAAAGTGTTCGTAATCTGTACCAGTGCCAAGCAAGGGTCTTGTTGATTCTCAGAGCTCACCCATAGAAATGAGCAGACATTTGGTTTGGATCAAAATGTCTCAGACTGACATCTACACTTGCAACACAGACCCCAGGAGTTCTCCAACCTGCTGCTGCACTGCTACCATAAGAGCCTCCTGTTAAGACGTGGCAGAACGCAATGTGATGCTACATAAACTAGTTTTCAAATACAGTTTCTGCATAAAATAGGAGAAAAAAAAATCTTGTTCAAGATTTAGATTTTCAGCCCATGTACAGCTAATCTCCATTGTACTTTTGGTAGAGCTGGCTTCTTTAAATTCAGACTACTAGAAGAAAACTAAAGAAAAGAAATAAGACCTTTTTTGGTTGCTAAATGTCAATACTTAGTAGCAATATCATTGAGCTAATACACAGAGGATTTAAAAGAAATATGCTTCAAGTTTCCAGTCCCACTATGTTTGCCACTGTTATTACACATCCCATTAGGAGACTTTATTAGCTTTAAAGAGGAAGAACAAAGAAAATTGCCACTAATTCATACTACCCACTGGAACAAAACTGAAGCAGCTATGCCCCTGTATAATTCTAAGAGACAGAGATAAGCAACATTTAAATACATTTTTTAAAAATTAGAAATACTTAATCATTTTATTTTCTTGTAATTGTGGAAAATTACCTAGCCTAATGCTTTTGGCTTTTCTTTGTCTTACAAGAGCCTCATTTGTTTCTATAGGTTTCTACATTTGTCAAAAGCGCCTCTTAGGCTATTTGGCTTAATGCTGGCAACATAAAGAAGTTTCAAGTTCTTATAGCCTGGGTTTAAGTTCTGTATTATCTCAGAGAAAATTTAAGGAGAATCTATGCAGATAAGTTGCTTGCATTAGAGGGAGGACAAAGGAAAACAGATCAGCATCCCCCATTGATCTGGATGAGCTCTATAGTGAAATATAAATGCTTATGTGGAGGTTTTCACAAATCTCAGGAAGAAATTCAGCGGATAGATAACCAAAGGGAAGGGATTAGTTAGAAACAGATCTATTTTTTCATCTTCAATACTGAGTACATTTCCCTTTGTAAATTTAGATAAGTTATGCTAGTTCATGAAAGAGAAATTCATAACTTATACATTAAATAAAAGTTCATGCCATCCACTGCCCCCAGTAACCACCTTTTAGTCTGAAATAATTGAAAAGTTTTCCTGTATATTTCCCAGAACTGGACTTTTTTTTTCCTATTTTTCTCTGAAAGTTCAATGTCCATGTAGACTGAATGAGAGATAAAACCTGTTCACCTTATTGATGTGGCTTGTCCAATGATAAACCTGTCTAGTGCTCAGTTCAAGGATTCAGTAAGACTGGATATGAAACAAGCTTCGTAAAATCGAAATGCTGCATAACACTCTGAACCTTCCTCTCGGACCTCAACACTAAAAGTCTCTCATCCACATGAGTGGATTTACATCAGATGTCCATAGCAACAGCTTTACAGGACGAGGCTTTTGACAGAAAAGTTCATCACGCGTTCAGCTTGACCTGCAGGAGGGAAATGCCTCGGTCAGTACGTCCCCGCAGAACAGGTCTCCAAGCAGTTGTTACAAAGCTTTAATGGTCCAGTGCAACCCATGCAACGCCATCCATCTGCAGGAAGGTTTTGCACACTTTGCAAGGTTCCCTGCATCACACTTTATTGGACACTGAAGCCTACTTCTGGATAATTCCCATCTGGATTCTTAGCAATTTCCTTAGCTTTAAATATCTGTAGAGATGTTTTTATTAGTCTCTACCAGTGTCTGATTTATCACCCAGAATTACAGTAACTCTTTCAACCCAGAAAAATGTATTTAAAAAAAAAAAAAAAGCATGAATGGGCTTCTGTAGCTGGCTTCTCACATCTGAAAGACCCAGCTGGGCCTTGGAGACAGAACTATTTCATACAGCCCTGTCGTGGGTTAAGCAGAGCAGAGTTAATTTTTTTTTCCTTTTCCCTTCTCTTCATAAACAGCTAGCAAGAAGCTATGTTTTGAATTCCTGCTCAGCAGAGAATTGATAAGAGAAGAACGTTTATAGTTATTGCTAGGATGTTGCTATTTGTTCTCAAGGACATACATTCAGCCTTTTCGGGGGGAAGAGACAGTCTGGCTTCTAGCCTGGGATTTGCTTT
>WKFP01014207.1:476359-496896 GCA_011057875.1 Pterocles orientalis | reverse complement strand
ACCCACGAGTCCTCTTTGCCATTTACCTCTTTAATTCTCTCCCCTATCATTGGGTGGGGGCAGGGACTGTGTGAGCGGGTGTGTGTGGTTTGGCCCCCAGCCAAGGGCCAACCCATCACAAGCCCATTGTCTGTACTGACAGTGCCTTGGCCTGCTAATTACCTTCTTGGTCATTTTGTTATGCAAAATGTCTGAAATCTTGAAGCTCAACTACTATTTTTCTTTTTAGGCTAATAGTTCACAACTTTTAAAGAGTTTAATTCACCAGTTACGACAGGCTATCTTTTGTTTCTAAAAAAACATACTAATTTATAAATATATTAATTTTATTTTAAGGTCTAGCAGCTTGACAGGCAGTTTAAAGAAATAATGTACAATATTAAATTGCTAGTAACAAAGCTCTGATATTTATTTTCTAGTCTTTTCTCAAGTATCAGGGTAGTGATGCAAACATTGAAAAGGTGTACAGGCGTGAGATTTTGTTATCAAATTCTAATTGTTTCCCTAGAGACGTACGTGGTAAAGTGTGGTCGGTAACGTTTACACTGCAAAAAGGGAAATTGTTTTCTTTATTAATTTTTATTACCTTACGATATAATTGTGACTTCTCTTCAGTTAACACTACGTCCCATCCCAGCTGGGAACACAGATTGTCTTCAAGGTGCAAATATGATGGGTTAAAAACTTCTAAGGGATATTTGATGTATTTTTTCTTACCTCACTGGTTGAAGAATATGAATTGTGGAAAAAAATGACAAGCCAAACAAGTGCAAATAAAGTTAGCTATACTTCATTATTTTTTAAGGCTATAGTCTTGATATGGTCTTATCTTTGGAATTTTGAAGTAATTACCAGTAATAATTAAAGATAATAATGACAATTTAGTAACATTCTGCAATATCAGTACAGCATCCAGTGAGATATATCAAAAAGTGAAAGCTCAATTCACATTCTGATAACATTTCTCAATCTATTTTACAACAATGTAATCTTTCTGAAATTAAGGATGGAAATCATTCCAGATGCAGTTGATTTTTTACAGTCCCACACACCTTGAAACTAGATCATACAGCCCATGCTCTCTGTCTCAGGACAGCGTCACTATCAAACAGCAGACCAGGAAAAGAGCCAAAGGAACAAAAAAATACAGATGTCTGTAATGAAGATATTTTATCTTGGTGAAAACAAAGCCTCAGGTACTAAGGAAAGAAAACCAATATAAAATCACGATGCCCCAAAGCTTAATTTACCTGAGCACCTATGCAATTTAAAGCTTTTGAGTATTTAGCCTGAAAACCCAAGCGGAACATTAGAACTTTCCATGAGCTTGTACGTGTAGATACATTGACACAAATAAAAGCAGCAGAGTGTTAATAAACCCATTGTGCAGATAAATAGCTTCAATAGGTTTCTTGTTAGTTTCCACCGGGATATTTCCTCAGCCACGACTAGCTTATCACATTTTGTGGCTGGTTTTTTTTCTCCCCTCTCCTCTTTCTATTTACTAAGGCTTCAGAGAGCTGTTTGCCAGGTATATGAATTCTCATGAATTAGAGTGTATTTAGGAATTTACCTTTTTCTTTACCTTTTAGGCTTTTCTTCATCTCTTCTCTTTAAAAAGAGCTAGCAGCACTGTACTACAGGGAATGCACTAGAAGAAAATAATGAAATATATAGGAAAGGGTGACAGATTCAGGAATATTCACAACTATTGTAAGAAGGCTGTGGTTAATCCACCAGTCTTTCTGCCTGGGTTTACATGTTGTTGCATTCCTGCTTAAATGAGAGAGGAAAGCAAGCATCCCCACCCAAGCCAAAGCTCTTCCAAGACAGCTAGAAATCAGCTGAAACACGGAGATAACAGTTTAAAGCTCCATGCTGGCTGCAGCTGAGGGAAGATGCCCAGTAGCATCTCAAAGTGGAGGTGGAAGGGGAGCAGAAGCAGGCTGGTAACATCACAGCATCACCTGCTGTCCCGACAGGTCTAGAGCCTCATCTAGGGTAAAGTTTATACAGACACTAGGAACATTTGACTCCAAACCTCAGGCTCAATCATTTAAAGTCAAGTCCTTGCAGACAAACTCTGCCCTGAGCAAGGTCTCAGTCACCCAGTTATCACCTATACTGGTATGATGGGGGAGGCCAGAAGCAGCAGAGACATCCTTTAAACCAGAAATGTTGTACCCATCTTTTACGGGAGATGCAGGACTTCCACTCTAAACTTCATCCAAAGTCCACTGAAGTAAAGCGATTTTCTTTGAATTTAAAGGCTTTTGGCAGAAGTTTGTTAAAGTGCTAGAATGTATGAGGATATACAGATCCAAGGAAAGTTGAGAGACTCTACAAGATCCCTAACCCTACCAAGAAAGTCTGAGGAGAGTTTCAGGATGACAGCCTGAAACCGACAGAAAGCACTAGAAAGTAGAAGACAACACGAAAAGGCAGTAGGAGGAATGTTCTAATCGTGTGCTGTCACCACCCAGCTTGGAACATGAAATATTTAAGATGAAAACAAACCCAATCTGTCCAACATGCTGTTAGTATGGCAGGATATCAGGTCGACGTTCTGCAGCACTGAGATTAACGAGTGTTTTGTTTCAAACTAAGAGGAACTAAAGCTTTGCTTTTACTGTGTTTTGGTGGGAAACAAGCAATGTGTAAATTAATTTAATAAGAAATAATTAATTTATTATTTATGGTACTTAATACATGCAATAGTTCTGAGGAAGTTACCAGGACTACTCCAGTGCTTAAATTTAGACATATTTAGTCCCTCCCTGAATCAAGATTTCATAAATCAAGTTTTTATTTAAAGTATTAGAGAAATTGATTGTGTAAGCAAACCTGATACTCAGACCCTTAGAACGGAGCTGTTCTGCTTCTCTGAAAGTTGGGCAGATAAAAAAAGTCACATCTCACTGTTAATCATAAGATCTAAGTGCTTGGACTCCACACTTATTCTGCATTGAATGTCTGCACTGAAATTTATGGACTCTGTCCAGAATTGTTTTAATGCCCAGATGTACCTTAAAATAACAAAGATATCCCTCTCAGCTCCCTTAGTTGCTGATATTTCCACTTTGTTTTTAATAAAATAGTATTTTGCCACTTCCCCTGCCCCTGGGAGAAGTTTTACTGTGTTTCTTCACTTCTATTTGTCAGTCTCCCAAACACACTTATTCCCCAGGAGCCCGTTCATCTTTTATTTATTGTAGAAGCTGATCTTTATTAAAATGATATACAAGCTATGGAGCTGAAGAGCAAACTCTAAGGTTTTTTTTCACTTTATGAAATTAAGTTGGCCTTCTATTAAATCTTTTTTGCCCAGACACTGCAATGACATTAAGAGTCTGTAAGAACTATCACTGTTTCGTAACAGCCATATTGTTACAACCAAAGCCTTTTGAAGGCTTCCAGGTTCAAGCTGTGATTTGAAGGATTTTATATTTGCGTTAGGATCTTGCTTAAGCAGAGGCAATACTCTGCCATCATAACTTTTATAGACTCACAAACTGAAGTGTGAAGCACTGATTATCTAGTTGAAACAATTTACCTCTTGCAAAAGCACTGAAAGTTAATATAATATGAAAATGTTTTAATATTTTTTTCATCTAATTTATAGAGATTTTAGGGCTGGATCCAACAACATTGATACCGGTAGGAATTGTGAATAGTGAAAGCATCACAACCTTGCAGTGCAGTAATTTCTCAGTTTTAGCATTGTTATTCCCATTTTAGCATTGTTAGTCCAAGGCAGCATACTGATTCGGGGTAGAACTTCAAGTAGAACATGCAGACCCTTGGTTTGTCTTGAATTCAGTCATATGAAGAGCTTATGACGACAGTCACAGAAATAAGAGAGGAACCCTTACTAGTGTGTCAGTTTTTAAGCCAGAGGTATACAGGACGGGTATTAGTAAAAGAAGAAACTGTACTTTGCCTACAGCTTCACTTAACACATGGCCTATTACCCACGACAACAAATTTTCAAAAGACTGTTTTAATTATACATTATCATATAGCAAATCTGAGGCATTTTCCATTTCATCTATTTGCCTCCTTTAGCTTGAACTACTACTTCCTCACAGTTCCCCATTACTTTCTTGTAGTTTGTTTACCAAGCAATGAAGAGAATACTTTACAAACATACCATCGAACCCCATAACTTACACAATAACCTGAGATTTTAAGTTGTGTCATAACTCACTCTTACAGTAAAGATATAAAGAGAGTATGAGAAAGGACAATTTCATTTATTTTTCTATCAGAGGCTTAGGAGAAGAATGATTCAAGAGAGAATAATGTTTCTGGGGCTCAAAGATATGCAGGCAAAAATAATAAAAATCTATTGAACAAAATTGTCCAGGGATATCCAAAGATCACTAAATCAGCAGTTCACAAACACCTCAGTGGTGCAAGATGTCCAACCCAACTTCATGCTTCTAATTCTCATTAATCCAACCGAAATGGAGTACCTAGATATCTTATAGATTGAAGCTCAGTTTTCTGACTGAATAAAGTAAAGCCTCACACTAGCACCTGTCTTATGAGTAGTCCCACTGGTTTTTAATATTCTGACATTCTAATCTGTCAATATTTTTAATATATGTCAATATTCTCCAGGGATGGTTTACATGAACATTCAAAATTCTAGCTAGGAAGTGTTTCGTGTTTTATCACAGTCATTTTCTGTCACTCATGAAGGGATTAAGCTTTGTTTGCTCATTAAAATCAGCAAATGATGCCATGGATTGATCTAAAACATAAAGCACGTTGTAAAGCAAACCACAGAGCTGCTTGTTGCAACTGAGCGAAACCTAGCATACGGAAATTGTGTTCATAAGGAATTGCCTGAGATCGTTTCATTTTGCTGCAACAAGTCAACTGAAAGGTTTCCCTGCAGGGCTCCATCGTGCAAACCACTGACCATCCAGGCTCTAGTCCACAGAACCAGGCACAAACTTCTACAGAATCCTAGACACAAACCTAAAGCTGCACAGGGCTGATCCCCCAGTAGATCCTTTTGCAGCCTGGCCACCTGGGGAGCAGTCAGAGCCCTGTGCAGGGTGGGAGACTCCCTCTGCCCAGGACCTGCCAGATTCTGTCTGATAAAGAATGGCTCCAGTTCCACAAAGATCAGGAGCTTTGACAGTGGCCTGATTTGTAATTCCCATCGACAGCGGTACAGCTCACGGGAGACTCTGTTGACATCGATATTTCATTTTAACGTGACTTTACCAAAGTGAAGGATTTACAGCACCAGGTAGGACACACCAAGGTGTCTGCAGGCAGTGCCACTCCTCTTCATCTCAAGGAACCTTGCTAAGGTGCCTCATCCCCTTCCTACAGGAAATTCCCTTCTTCTGTTTCCTTTTAAGAGGAAAAGTACCGATGATGAATGAGCATGAATTTTGTGATGAAACCTGCTGTTCCCATTGGCACCAAAACCAGTCATTTAGCCATTTCTTGTAGAAGTTTTTCATAAGGCATGCAAGACTTCAGACTTAATTGCTCCTTTTTATGTAATGTAATTATGCATTTTCTATGTTAATTATCCCTTTGTATACAAACTACGTTTTTGCATACAACTACTTTTGAAAGAAAGACACGGTTATTTTTTACTGCTGCTGATTAGCAGAGTTCCAGCTCCCACAATGTATTTTCCCTTTTTATCTTACAATGTAAAGTTAAAACTCTGGAACCTGGAAGTTCTCTGCAATATTTCTGAGGTTTGTTCCTTTTTAATAAACACTCTGATTTCAGACATTCTTTTCCCATATTTACCTCAAGCTCTCCATGCTGAAGGTTAAATTCAAACAAGCTCAAGAACAGTATGCGTTGCCCTCACTGAAGGAGCCCACAGAAACACACGTGTCATTATCTACCCAATGAATGCTGAACTTAATTTTTTTTTTTCCAGGGAAACCTTATTCCCATGCAGTTAAGATTCGAGGACACTGCAGCCTGCTTGCAAATATTCCACAGAGTGATAAAGAGCCAAATTAGTAAATGGAATTATTCACTGCAAATTATTTCCTCATTTTTACAGAGCACATTGTACTCCATGTATAATTGCCTTTACACATGCTTCTCATAATGTTGATTTTGTGGCTAGATTTTATTTTTCATTGAGTTTTCCATTTTCCCCTCATTTCCTTCCTGTATTATGATGCTATTTCACTAAAATATCTTTTCACAACCAAATTCCAAATTGGTTCTGTGTGAAACATAATAGCCACATTCTTCTACTGTCCCAAACAGCTCTTCAAATTAAAAAGGAGCAACAATCACCGTGATCTAACAGAGAAAGACATGACAAAGTTAATAATGTTGGGCAGAATTAATTGTGAAAGCAAAGAATCAAGACAAAAATTAGGCAACTAGTCCAAAAATGCAGACTGCAATGAACTGATATAACACAATCGCATCCCTCTACATATTCCGAAATGCTAATGAAACCATGAAGACAAAGGTATATGAGGGAGAGTTTTGCATTGTATAATGACAAGGCTGTAATAGCTCTGTTGGAACTGGAAGAGGCAAACCTACCAACTATTTCTGCTTAGATGATCAACAACTTCTGTAAGTGCTTCCCAGCTTCAAATTGCTGTTTCACTATAATTGTCTCTGCATCTGCATACATAGTGCTCAATTTAAAAAACCTTATGAAACCGCCCAGATAACTGCTGCCCTCACACTTTCCATCTCCTGAGGGCTGAACCTGCCACAACCATTTGGAAGTGACGAGGCTGTCACGGCCAGCAACGGACAGTGGAGGACAAATCAGAGAGACCACCGAGGAGATGGTGGAAACCATCTACATATTTTAGCTCCATCTGCACAGTCAGAGGACACAGCATATTTGGATCAGTAGGAAATACTGCCCTGTAAATAAGGATTGGAACATTTGGGTTAAAGCAAATGCTCCAAAATATCAGATATAACTTCAGAATTAATAGCTGCTGTTACAGCTGCTGTGAATTCTCCATACATACTTTTGCTCACAAGTTCATCTATTCGCTGCTGTGGAATTAGAAATTATAATTTTAGACAAAGAATGAGGTGGGGGGAATAAGCAGGAGAGTATGTGAAAGAACTTACAAATAGAAAATGCTTCTCTGATGGAAAAGATCATATCAGCACTTACAATTCCTAGTTTCCCTACATTTCCTCATGTTTAATTTCTTATTTGATTTTTTTTTCCAAAAGGACCTTCTGCTTTTTAAATAAGAAAAAATTATTCTTCAGTGACTGAACATCATTATTCTGTGCTATTAACAAAAGTCGGGTCTATAGTGCAGAAATATATTTCACAACATTTAGATTAATTAGAAAATCAGCTTTATCACATTATGTCCTTTCCCTCCCCTTGCTTTATATTAGTGCTTCCATAAATTATGTGCTGTTCATACAGAAGCATACAGAAAATTACGTTTGAATTCTAATTACCTACCTCAATTTTTTCAAGTAGGGATTTTTTTTTTTTTGCATGAGGCTCATAGTCATGCATAATCCCTAAACTTTGCTGTGATAAATGGATTCTACTCCCATAACTTTTTATTTTCCTTTCTTTGGGAGAATTGAAATTCCACTGGTCAATTCCACTCTGTATTTTCTTACAGTTCTAATCATCCAAACTGGAGAAGAAAAACAATGTGTCATTTGGGTGACTAATCATAATGAGATAATTATGAATAATGAGCACAATCCACAGCATGAAATTTGATTTGGCCATCAGTATTGTGTTTTTATACATTTTTTAGCTTGATCATAATCAGAAGGGGTCAAAAATGCATCAATAAGGTAGAGAGACAAAGGCAAAATTCTAATATAAACTACTCTGAGGTCTTTGCATACAGTTCTTTCATACTATATAATAAGAATTTCACCTAATTAAAGTCAGAAGTAAGCAACATGAAATTGCAAAATCCTGCAACTGAACTGTGACAGATGCAATGCTCTGAAATCATGGACTATCCAAACCTTCTACACTGAGATACACAAATGCAATATTAAAACATGTCTGTAATAGATGATGTATGCTTATTTCTGGACTTCCTATTTTCGTCACTCACCCAATGGAAGATGACGAGTACATAAACAAGATACCAAAGGTACATCTAAGAACAACACACCAATACCCAATACCAAAAAGGTCTCAGGAGCTCATTGCTTGACTCTGGGATAATGAAGCAGGTCACACTAATGTGGGCAGAAGAAACTGAGTGAACTATTCCAAGAAGTGGTATTAATATTTAACTGAACAATCCAAAGTTGTACATTTAGTGCTGGAAGCCAATCATGTGAAGATGTTTGAACTGGTTTAGACGGACCAGTGCATTCACTGGGAACGGGGCAACCACCAACCAGCCAGAGCCTACAGCGGTTACAGATCTGTGAAGTGGTGTTCTTTAAAACACTTCTCTAATAGTAATGATGCCTTACCTTATAAGTATTATCCCTGCTGTGTGCTTTGTATCTCTTAAAATTCATTTCTTCCTCATTTTAAGTTTGAAGTGATGGAAGCAATCTAAGCAGAAGTCCCAGAAGATGTTTAACGTGTCTGGATTTAATTTCTCTGGGAGACATGCGATACTTCTCTATACAGAGCTGGACACGGTAGTTCATCTAAATAGATTCAGTTGCTGGATGATTTTGTGCAAAGAGTATAGTGACTCAACACCATTCATCTTTTTTATTCCCCTAAATTAAGTCACTGGATACCCTAAGAAAACAGAACCACAGCACTTGCTAACCCTCATGGGAAGGAAAAAAAAACAAACAATCTTTTTTTCTACTTTATGTTATAGCTCATTGTATTGCTTTATCTTTTCAAGAGTAATGTTCATTGCATGGGAATATGTCTAGCAGTAAACAGTTTTGCAGTTATCAGATGTCTCAGCTTTACTCCAGCATTTAACCAATATCTAACGCCTTCATGGTTTTTATATTCAGGACCGTATGCACCATTCCCTTCCAATTCAGAGAGTGCTCGTAAATATCTGTTCTTTATAACATGTTTCCAGACAATCGTTAGCATAAATTACTATTGACAAAATTTTTCTGCGTTCTCAGTGGCTCTGAGAACACACATATACAGTCTCGCATATGAATGTTTGAAGGGTAAGGGTTACAAGCACATATATCCAATGCATCAAAATGAGGATACAAGAGATTTTAATACCATCTCCAATATAAGCATTCAGCATGCTCCATCACAGATAACCTGTTGATGTTCCTGTTAAAAGCAATGCAAAACTGGAAAATCCTTACAGTTCTCCTAGTTTAAGTCCTCTCAATGCAGTTGCTCATGCAATGCAGTGCTGCTTGATGCGAGTCATCAGGAGAACAAGGTTCAAACAGGTTCTCTCACACTCCCAGGTACACTCAGCACAGGGTTTTAGTTCGAGCTCTACCTTACAAAACCACAGACTGAATGTGAGAGCAGGACCTTACAGGTTTGTGAACCCACTTGGTCTGAGACAGACATGGAAAAATTATATCTGAGCTTGGGGGGTCTTGGCAGCTTTTCCTGTTTATTAATAACACCTTCTGTAAAAACTCAAATCAGAAACAGCTTTATTACTTGGCAAAATGTGGCAGAATGCAGATGCATCCTCTAATATATAATTTACAAAGCCAATTATACTCTCCTCATTAACGAGGGGATGGAAAGCTCTTGGTAACTACACCTGGAGAAATACTAGTATAGCTGTGCAAGGATTATTAAGAATACCTCCTGGGAGTTCTTTCTGGTTTTGACAATCTCTGCGCTGATTCACACAGCTACTTCTGCACTTCAGAATCCGATTTCCAGATCCAAAGCCAGGTAAGTCTCAGAATCTGATAATTCATTTCCATTTTCATTACTTTTGCCATTTTTCATTTGCAATAAGAAAAAGTTACAGATCCTCATTGCAGTAGTTTCTTGCCTACCATTTCAAGTGAACGATATGCTTTATTATCATTTAGTTGTCTCCCTGGGAGAGTAAATAGACAGTCACAGCAGGGATATGGATGGGTTTTTTTGAAGTAATGAGTTCAGCACTCCTTCTAGCCACCCAGGTTAATTTTGTAGGTTTAACTGGAAGTGTCAGGGTGCTGATGAGAAAAAAAAAATCTGAGAAGTGGTATCTAATGCTCAGAGCCAGTAAGTGATTAACACCAATCATTTAGGTATCCCAAGGCAAGATGGCCAAGTGAATGACCTCAAGCTCACCCAACTGAAATTCGGCTTGAAGTGACTGAAATGCAGGTGTCACAAGGACACGAGATAGCTCCACAATAGGAGAGCTGAAAGGGTTAACATTAAGCTCACAATTAAACTTAATGGAAAAAAAGGAAACCACAAAAAAACGAGGATACAGGCCTTCTTCCATTGTGGGAATCGGGATGAACAAAGTTGAGTTACTGATGACCCAGTGACAGTGGCCCTTGTGTTTTGAAACCCAGGACTGCTTCCTCCAAGGTGTGCTAGGCAGTGACAAGCCTGCTGAATTTACCCTGACCTTGTGAGATCCTGAGCTGTCCTCTGCCTGGTAGAAACAGAACATGTGCCAGCTACCTCCAAGAAGTCCTTGATGAGGAGATTTCAGGCAAACCTGAATCCTGGCCACTCCGCACAAAGCAGCACAAGGTGTGCTGTGACAGAAGGGGACATAGAGACCTGCAGTCCTGCAGATAACCTGCAAAGCCCCATCTTCCACTCCAGATCTTGGGAGGGAGTAGGTGGGGACAAAGGACAGACATTTTGTTTTAAAACAGAGCAGACAACGTTCACTTGTCTAAGTTTGATTGACAATAGTTTTTGATTCCTTCCCAACCAATCTGAATCATTTACAGACTTTCTTGACATTAAGTATATGCAGATTTTATGCATCATCTACCCTACCTAAACCACAGGTTTAATAAATATAATAAAAAGCTTAAGCGTTTGCAGAGTGCTCTGAGCTCCACAAGCACAGTTTCACACAGGAGAAAAACATTCATATCCGGGGCTTTAATAAGCTTCATCAAAAGGAAGATTTAGTGTGTCTCAGAAGCAAAGAGTATCACACGGATATGGAGAGTGTTAAAGGATAAAGTGTCTTCACTGGGACTGTTATTTCTAGATGTATTTAGAAAGACTTCTCACGATGCAAAAGAGTGGGTGGGAAAGTCTCCAGGAATCCATCCACTGACTGTATAAAAGCGTCAGCAATCCTTTTTATTGACATATCATTTATTCCCAGCCTATCCACACATGTCACCAGAAAAAACTCTATGCTACAGCCAGACCCAAGGGAAACCAAGGCAAGAGTAATTAATTCTCAAGAACTTCCTCCAGCTGCCTCCAGTAGATCCATCAGAGCTCCCTGCTCCAGCTGTCTAAGCCCGAGGCAGAAACAGCAGAACAGGCTGTGGCTACACAACAACCTTTCTCTTAATAATCTGCACTCCAAAGGTTTCCCTCTCAGCTGGCTAGCAAAGCATTTCTCTGGCTCTCCCCATCGCTGTTATTCACAATCACACACCAGATGGGAAGCTCTAAAGAGAAACAGAAAATTAATTCCACTTTCTTCTTGGAGCAACACAAAGAAAATGCTCCTGAAGGACCCAGCCTTTTCTTCAGGCTCCCATTGGAAGGAAATCTACAGTTTCCATATAGATATTACAGTGCAAAAAGTGATATAGCATGGCCTCCACACCGTGTTGTACTCTTGGGGAGCTCGTGGATGGCAAAATACTTCTTTTAACTTACTGCTACCTATGACTTCTCCCGGATGAAATGACTCGGCACTTTAAATACAAGAATGTTTTCTCTGGTGTAGAAGTCTATGCTGGAAATTTCACCAAGCAGAGGAGAAAATTCAGTGTAGGTCTCAAATACTGTCTTGTTCTGGGTTGTTATTAAAAAAATATATTAGCCCCTGGGCTAACATGCTCGAGATTTCTTTTTGGCCATTCTATTTCCTTTTTTTATTCATGACACTCCAAGCACGCTCATTGCAAAAGTCTAAAGAATAAAGCAAAGAAAACAAAGAATCTGTCCTCAAGACATCTGGTCTCTTTTCTTCCCTATTTTCACATCACAAGTATCCACAACTGTAAATCCCCCTTTGTATCACTGAATCAATGAATGAATAAATAAGCAGATATATTTAAGTGCCGAGAGAAGTCACAAAGCAGTGACAGGGGAAGGATGCAGGATATGAAGATCATTAGAATAAACAGAATTCTCATTATAGGAAACACTAAAACCTTGAGTTTGGATTTAAAGGCAACTGTTGTGTTTGGAGCAAAAGAACATTTCAGGATAAGAGCATCATGTGTAGCAGTGGAGGCAAGGCAGTCTAGGGGATTGCATAATGAATGTGTAACTAAGCAAGGTGAATTTTTGACTTACAATTGTGAGCCTGCCCAAGCAACTTCAGTTCTCAGTACTATAAATCCCACATGTTGATCACTGTCCATGCAGTGTTAGTACAGTAGGACAGACAGGCTGTATTGGGGTTTTGGGATGACACCAGAATACAAATAACAACTGGTAATTATATTCAATTAGAGAAAGAGCATCCAAACTCTACAGTGGTGTTGACAAAAAAAATAAAGAAACACTGTGAGAACACTCAGCTCAGCTGGATGATTCATTGCTGCTATGCTCTATCTTTACTAGATCAAGAAAAAAGTTACTCAGGGAAATTAATTGTAAAACAAAGGATAAAGGTAGATCCTGAAAAGTAATGAAAAGTGTATTTTTGCCATCATGTGGAGCCCTCACTACAAGACTAAAATGTCTCACCTACTCTAAATGTGTTTTTCACTGCCTGGTTAATTTTATAAATAACGCAAGAGGAAATACATGCTACATAAGAAAGAATAAAACAACTGGGAGAAAAATCTGGAATAAGTTGTGCTTCTTTCCAATTTGGCTTATCCATGTTAAATGTTTACTCTTGGAGAAGACACTGAAATAAGAATAAAGCAGAAACACAGCACAGGGAATAAGCACGTATTTCTAATTATGAACTTGTATTTTATTCCCAAGACAGCTGACTTTTCAGTATATTTAATAAAGGGAAATCAAGCAAATGGTTCCAAACGTTAATGAGAGCTCCTGGGAAATTAAAAATTATAAAAGAAACAAATTCCCATGTAGAGACAAAATAGAGAAGTTGTAATTATGGCTAAACAGCTGACAGATTATAAAGTAATACTTTGGCACAAAGTTGCAAGAGAATTTCTAGCATTAAGAC
This sequence comes from Pterocles orientalis, assembly GCA_011057875.1. Taxonomy (NCBI): domain Eukaryota; kingdom Metazoa; phylum Chordata; class Aves; order Pterocliformes; family Pteroclidae; genus Pterocles; species Pterocles orientalis. The sequence goes on along the minus strand of WKFP01014207.1, from coordinate 483,661 downwards.
ATCCTTCCAAGACTTACCCAGCACTATTTCTCTCTGCTCATGTTCTGACTTCCATTTTAAACTATCTGCGTCGAAATAAGGGATTTTTCAGTGGTAAAAAAATTATAGCCCAAAATGAGTGAAAGCATTAGAGCTTGACTTGCTGAAGGATTTCTGTGTATTATAAAGCTTGGTTTTGAGATTCTAACTCCCACTGAGCTGCTTCTTAGTCCAAGGGTATTCCCACTGAAGGTAATGAGGGGAGAGAACACCAGGATCTGTTCTGTGGTGCCAGCTGAAGGTCACTTTCTGTGGCACCAAAGGAATTTAAAGCAATATATGAGAGCAACACGTTCTACTACGTCACTCTTGACTTGAAATCATATACCTCTGGTGATGACTTTTTCAACTGGACATCCCGATGTATAACTACTCGGAAATTATAAAAGTAGGTCTGTTCCTTTTTCTCTTTTCTCTTGAAAGGAAAACAATCCCAGACTTTATGTTAAAGTTGCAGTTTTCCTGAAGTGTTTTGTTGTACTTTCTAGCAATGATGTAAGTACTCAGTAACCAGCTTCAGGAGTCTGAAATAAAACCTAAGCACATTTAACACTTTTCAAATTAAACTCAGCATCTGATTAAAGGTTCCTGGGGCACTTCTGAATATAGCAATATTTCTTTTCCCTAGCAAGAAAAGCATATTTCTTTGCTGACCTTCTGCTAGCAACCCTCCTGAAAGCACTAAGAAGCACAATGAGTTTACAGTGCCAAGAAAAGTTTATCTCCACCACAACTAGATTGTTACTGTCTTTCAGAAACCTGGCTGCCATGATTTATGTATGCATATATACACAGACATAAACACACACACCTCAGAATGTCTTCTCAATTTCCTATACAACTTCTAATGTCATTTCAACTTTATGACATTTTTCCCCAAATGCTTTCACACTGTAAGCTTTCTCATTCTTCCCAGAACAAAGTGTTATACATTTTCTCTTAACTTTGATTGCTCCTTGCGCTTCTGTATCCAACTTCTTTGCCTTTTCTCTCATGATGATTTTTTTTTTCTGTATTACTCACACACAGCCTTTGGCTACACTACAATTTCTCCTGAATACTTTCATTTCTTTCTTCACTCAGCCTTACCCTGACTGAGACCTAATTACATTAGTCACTTTTCCCAACTGTTCGCCTACCATCACTCTCGAATCTTGTTTATACACAGCTCAGAACCAACCAAGAATCATCACTTATTAAGCTTCCTCCTTTATTTACTGTGCAACGAAAGCGGCTTCTTGTACAGCTAGCACAGCGAGCAGCAGCAGTCAGTATGCCTTTCACATGCCTGTTCGCTTTTGGCCTCTTACATGGAGGTAACAATTTAGTTTCTCTTCTTGCTACAACTCTTTGCATAAAGTGATGAAGAAAACACTGAATTTTCAAAGTCTGAACTCCATTCAGATGAGCAGCAAAACTGGAGAAACAGATCTGCACCTCAGCTAAATTTAACCCACTTTTTTTTGCATCAGAGATGGTAAAAATGTCAGGACTGAACTGTCGGGAATTTGCTGCACTGTTTATTTGCAGTCCTAAGAATAAATCCCACCAGGGTACTTAGAGTACTCTGTTACTCTAGAACTTCATGTGAAAAAGCACATAGAGAGAAAGAATACAAATATTCTAAAAAAAAATTAGGAATTAAGACAGGTCTCCTTATGTTTGGGTCCAAGTATGAAGTTAATAAAACTTAATTTTCCTTTCAGACAGATTGTCAGTTAATTCATTCATTCGGCACAGGACAGAATGAGCATCTTTGTTTTGTGTTGCTTCTCTGATTTAAGTCCTGATTGATCCTAAATTTAGCATTAAATTCATAGAAGGATAGACTGCAGAAGAGCAGTGTATCAGTAAATACCTATGTTTTCTTATTCACTACCCACTGGTTGAATTAGTGCCTGGGAACATCTGTAGTGAGATCAACTTTTCCCCTGACTTTGCTTCCACCTTTCTCCCCTGTTCCTCAGTTCCTCTCTTCCCCTAAAATGCCTGGAGCAGGAAAAACTTCACTCCCTCAGGATACAGTCTGGTTTTACTAGGAGAAGGTTATGTTCTTACCTCACCCTACTCAGCAAATGAAACTAAACACCAAATGAAACCCTTTAGGCAGCTCTCATTACAGAATGCCTTGCCTTCCTTTCACCTTGGAATCATTAACAGTGGCAGCTGAGAAGGAGGAACACTTTTTCCAAAAGAAGTCTATGCCTTCTTGAAGCAGCCACTGTTACATTTCTGCTGTTTCTTTTTCCCTTCCTATGACCTTATGCTACTGCTTCTGCACATCAGTCATCATTATCCACTGTGGCTTTTTGCAATGTTCTTGAACAAAGCCCTTCTTGTTCCCTTTCCCATTTCATCCTGCACTGATGATGACTGCACAGGGTCTGGCAGGGATGCCACAGCCTGACATGAGACATGGCTTCAAATGTCCTAGAACTTGCCTTTTTCAGGACAGGTCTTCAAGCTTTTCCTTGAAGAAAGGGACAAGTTTGTGATGATGTGATATTGGTACATCTTTGGAAAATGGGTATTTCTCATTCCCTGGTAATACATGTATGACATCTGAAAAATATTTAAAGGCTCCAAAAAAACCCCAAACCTATGAGCATCACAGCTTATACTCATCATAGCACCAGACCTATGGTTTCCTAGGCAAAATACCTCTCTCATGTACATTTTAAACCAAAAGACTGGCTTTTACACCTGGAAAGCTATCATTATCCAAGATAAAATACAGAGACAAGTACATAGCAGCACGAATTTAACGGGAAAAGCCTGCAGATTTGCCTCCTGTTGTTCACAGAATCATTGTAAAACCCCAGAGAATTAGGAATAAGCCTATTCCTATTCAAAATACAGCAGAGTGGAAATGTTCCTCTTAAGTAATTTTTTTCATGGAGAAATAGTTTATCAGCCCAAAGACGTTATGATTCTGGAAGTAGTAAGAACATGCGGTTTATTCTTCTTACCTGATCTGCTGCCTGTGCTCTGTTTCCCCAAGCTGCTTATATTTTAGTTGTACGCCTGCTCTGTCAGATCTTTTACAAAGCAACTGTAGAGTGGCCAGCAATTCAGGAATTAAACCAACAACCATTTCTGATCAAAAGGAGAAACACTGTCTGGAAAGCAAGATATAGAGGTGGGTTTTGGGGTTTGGTTTTTTTTTTTTTTTTTTAAATCAATGTCTTTATTATTACATTGCTACTCTTGTGCCTCGATTTCACATGACTTCGAAATAAAGTCAGGTACCAAAATGGCAAACTCAGAAAGAAAAAGGTGCAGAAATATTTAAGCTGGCTAGACATGAACTTGCTCACGTCCAGGTTTTCTGTAAACAGATCTAGGCTGTTCTAGCCCTGTATTGATAAATCCCCAATCGCATCACGACTCTGTATTCCACCTGTTCACAAGCAAGTCCCTACACTGATAGTTATGGAAATATATTCAAGATTGAATCCAAATTTCCTGAATCAATGAGGCTTTGATTCTGTTGTGCAAATGATTAGGTTACTTGGGTGGGAGGAGAGAGAGAGAGACACAGAGCAAGAAAGAAAAAATTAGTGACTACTGAGCTATTATAAACTAGCAAAGCAGCTACATTCTGTTTACTGAAGAACTGGGTGTAATGGGAGTGTGTAGATCCTCTCAGGCAATAAAAGTGGAATACTTTATGCATCAGGAGATATATTTTGCACTTCTCAAAATGATCAAAAAGCATCTAAGCAAGTTGGGAAGCTTTGGACTTCTAAAGTAATAAAAAGACCCAAATGCATCTTATGCTAGCAAAATGAAAAGGAAGGTTTATGAGGGTTTTCATAGTAAACAAAGTGTTCCTTAATTTTTTGGATCATCTAATATTAAATCCGTTTCTCAGAAAACTTTTGCTTATTCCTAGCAGGTGGAATGAACTAAAATGCAAGGACTCCTCCTTTAAATAGATCAACATTGCTCAGGTGTTCTCAAGGCAGGGGAGAGGACCAGGTTTGGGACTGCTCCTAGAAACCTGCAGGAAGGTTACTAAGAGACTTCAGCAAATGCAGTGTTTAGAAATAGATGTGTTTTATAACGATAAAGAGACTCCTAGAGATTTTCTTTCCATCAGTTTAGTCTCCTTTTGTGAAATATAATTATTGTACTGGCAGGTCTATACAAAACCTCAGAGCATCCTTTTTCCTGCCCTCATTTTTTGCTATCTTCACTTTCAATTTTACTGTCTCATGCCTCTTCATAAACAAATATGAGTGAATATGGAACTACTGCAAGAGGAAAGAGAGAAAAATTGAATTTTTTGCTCATGTACTAAAGACTTTGTAAGGAGGTCATGTACCAGGGTGATAAGAATGGCTGGATATAGACAGCTCAATTTTCATTGTGCTTTAGCACTTCCATTTTCATCTGAAACTTGAAATTTGAACTCATGCAGATGTTGAATAGAATGGTTAAAAAAGTACTTCCACTGAGAAACTAAACAAAAAGGCAAATTTATGTTCAAATCTGAGAATGAGGGTTGTGTTTTAAGCATGTGCCAACAGTCAGGAATTTAATAGTTAATTTTGGAAGGACCCCCTGCATTAGATTCATTGGACATCAATGCACTAATAGAAAGCTGGACTGAAGTTAAGAGCATAACAGTTAACACACCAGTTTCAGATTATAAACCAAGCTAAGCATCAACTGTGTACACATGATAATGGAAATAATTACAGCATTAAGTATAATTACCTCTAAATCCTACCAAAAAAAATCTGGTAATAATATTGTAATAATTATCGATCTGAGACCCAAACACTGATAAAAAACCCAACACAGCTGGTAGGAAATGCTTTTAACTATCCAGAATTTAAGGAAAAAAAAATGATTAAAGGTTATTAGCAGAAATTATTTATCTTAACTTCATTCATGTTGGCACCATCTAGACTGCATTCATTAGAATATTTTTTAATATGTTCAAGCAAACTAATACTAAAAAAACCTGCCCTCTTAATTTCTGCTGTCTTCATTTCTTGTGATTTCTTTAGCAAGTCAAGCAAAGTGGTCAAATTCCTCGACCCGTTTTAAAAGCAAATGGGCAATGAACACAGTACAATGAAAAGCCAAGAGCTGACACGAGCTGAACTGCATCAAGAGTTGAGGAAACAGTGTTGGCTCCAACTGCTAGTTAATATTTATCCAGTAATAACACCCAAGGGCTGAAGTTGGCACTGGAGAGCTATTGCCCTCGGTGCTGTACAAACACTGAAGGATACACTCAACCTATCCATGAGCAAGAATTTTTTTTTCCGTTTTCCCAGATGGAAGTTGGCATCGTCCCAGGTAAGAGTCAGAAAAAACAAAACTGACTTTTGGGCTTTCTTGGAGGAAAAACAGGTCTATTCATTTATGATTATTGGTGGTAGAATTTTTCAAATGTGCATCTGACCATCGGTGGCTTTGAATGCTCAGCAGCTGACTTCCAAACAGCTATTCATACACTGATTTTCTCATTCCTGTTTATCCTCAGTGATGACTGTTCTCCATTCCAATTTTAATTAATTTTTTCAAATCTCTCTCTTGCTCTCCAGCAGACTTAAACAATTTTAGAGGACACCTCTTTAATTGAGAAACTCCAAAACACAAATAAACATAAAATAATATTTACTATTAATATACTGCACTAAGACATTTATTAATTAATTACAAATAACACATACTATAATAGCCATTGCAAGTTTATGATAGATTAATTTTTTTTCTGCCTGGGTACCAGAGTTGTTTTACAAGCTTTGGTCCTTGAGATATTGGAAGATGTAACATTTATATTAACTATGAAAATATATGCCTAGTGTGGTCTGCAGAGGGCATGTAAAAGTAATTTCAATGCACATAAGCAGCCCATATGTAAACTGCAGATCAACTGACTTTTTTTTCCTTGCTAAGTATATGCAGTTCAGAGAAAATGATATATTCAAAACAAGAAACACAAAGCTTAAGCAGGTGATGGGTTGAGTTCAGCTTCTTACTGTCCTAGGAAAACAGAATAAACCAGACAGTAAACAGACATTTCAGCTTACCATCCAGCACCAATCTCAGGTGATTCTGTTATGGACTGAGGAAACTCAGCTGACAGAGAAGGAACTAGGGATCATATGCTTACGTTACCCAAACAAAGCAAGCCTAAACAACTCCAAATCAAAAAAAAAAAAAAATTAGGACAATAGCCTGTCTTTTCAGTTCACAGTATGTAGCACCACAAGTGGTAAATGAACAATCAGAAATTATATTTCATGCCAAGAAAATTTAGAACTGCATGGCACCTTTCCAAGATAATTATTGTCTTCAGATAACAAGTTTAAATGGTACAACCTTACACACCAGCTTGAAAGTATTTGCACTTCCTATTTGAAAGGAAAACATATCACTGTAATTCAAACTATTTGGTAATGCAAAGAAACTGGCCCTCATTAACACAGACCAACACATGGAAACCTATCTTTGTAATTGTCAGGACAGAATTTCTTTTAATCTCTTCTGCGATCATTCTTGTTTGCTTTTTGGTGGTCTCATGGGACTGAGCAGCTGACCTCACGACATGACCCATATCCATGTTGGTTATTCTCTACCACAGTGACTGACCCCATTCCCATTGAACCTCTGCCAAGGTTTCTCTCTCTCTGCACCTGATGCCTCTACTTCTTTCTCCTAGGAGATACTTTTATTGCCTTTCCCACATCTTCTTGCTTGGTTTAAGAAAAATTTCCTTTTTTAAGGTTTGTGAGCATTGTGATGTGCAAGGCCTTCCTGCACAATACTGTAGACCTGTTCACTTTCATTTTCTCTTAACTGCACGGCTTCAGGAAAAGCAAACAAAATCCAAGCCTGATTAAACCCAAAGGAAATTAGTGATTTCCATTTGCTTCTCTGTGCTCTGGACTGAGCTCCCTGAGAAGAACGTTAGCCTCTTTCTCCTGGAACTCTCTTTGAAGGGTTAGTATCGTAAAAGGGGTCTACTTCTAGACTTTGACATTTTTCACCTGACACTGCTGCATGCATTCTCCTTAACATTACTGTGTTTGAAAGCTGTTATGTCAAAATTGTGTATGATTTCTTTTATAATGCAAGGTATGGACATAATATGCAAAAACAGTGAGATAACACAGATTTTTTTATTTACCTCTTTAATCTAAAAGAAATCACCTTATTCACTTCAAAAGAACAGATTTCAAGCTTGGATCCCTTGAACCAAGGAGCTGATTAAATGATTGTATTTAATACTAATGGATTTAA
>WKFP01014207.1:438525-476309 GCA_011057875.1 Pterocles orientalis | reverse complement strand
GCATTAAGTATAATTACCTCTAAATCCTACCAAAAAAAATCTGGTAATAATATTGTAATAATTATCGATCTGAGACCCAAACACTGATAAAAAACCCAACACAGCTGGTAGGAAATGCTTTTAACTGTCCAGAATTTAAGGAAAAAAAATGATTAAAGGTTATGAGCAGAAATTATTTATCTTAACCTCATTCATGTTGGCACCATCTAGACTGCATTCATTAGAATATTTTTTAATATGTTCAAGCAAACTAATACTAAAAAAAACTGCTCTCTTAATTTCTGCTGTCTTCATTTCTTGTGATTTCTTTAGCAAGTCTAGCAAAGTGGTCAAATTCCTTGACCCGTTTTAAAAGCAAATGGGCAATGAACACAGTACAATGAAAAGCCAAGAGCTGACACGAGCTGAACTGCATCAAGAGTTGAGGAAACAGTGTTGGCTCCAACTGCTAGTTAATATTTATCCAGTAATAACACCCAAGGGCTGAAGTTGGCACTGGAGAGCTATTGCCCTCAGTGCTGTACAAACACTGAAGGATACACTCAGCCTATCCATGAGCAAGATTTTGTTTTTCCGTTTTCCCGTTTTCCCAGATGGAAGTTGGCATCGTCCTAGGTAAGAGTCAGGAAAAACAAAATTGACTTTTGGGCTTTCTTGGAGAAAAACCAGGTCTATTCATTTATGATTATTGGTGTTCTTACAGCAGAATTTTTCAGATGTCTTCTCTGACCATTAGTGGCTTTGAATGCTCAGCAGCTGACTTCCAAATAGCTATTCATACACCGATTTTCTCATTCCTGTTTATCCTTGGTGATGACTGTTCTCCATTCCAATTTTAATTATTTTTTCAAATCTCTCTCTTGCTCTCCAGCAGACTTAAACAATTTTAGAGGACACCTCTTTAATTGAGAAACTCCAAAACACAAATAAACATAAAATAATATTTACTATTAATATACTGCACTAATACATTTATTAATTAATTACAAATAACACAGACTATAACAGCCATTGCAAGTTTATGATAGATTAATTTTTTTTCTGCTTGGGTACCGGAGTTGTTTTACAGGCTTTGGTCCTTGAGATATTGGAAGATGTAAAATTTATATTAACTATGAAAATATATGCCTAGTGTGGTCTGCAGAGGGCATGTAAAAGTAATTTCAATGCACATAAGCAGCCCATATGTAAACTGCAGATCAACTGACTTTTTTTCCTTGCTAAGTATCTGCAGTTCAGAGAAAATGATATATTCAAAACAAGAAACACAAAGCTTAAGCAGGTGATGGGTTGAGTTCAGCTTCTTACTGTCCTAAGAAAACAGAATAAACCAGACAGTAAACAGACATTTCAGCTCACCATCCAGCACCAATCTCGGGTGATTCTGTTATGGACTGAGGAAACTCAGCTGACAGAGAAGGAACTAGGGATCATATGCTTACGTTACCCAAACAAAGCAAGCCTAAACAACTCCAAACCAAAAAAAAAAAAAAAAATTAGGACAATAGCCTGTCTTTTCAGTTCACAGTAAGTAGCACCACAAGTGGTAAATGAACAATCAGAAATTATATTTCATGCCAAGAAAATTTAGAACTGCATGGCACCTTTCCAAGATAATTATTGTCTTCAGATAACAAGTTTAAATGGTACAACCTTACACACCAGCTTGAAAGTATTTGCACTTCCTATTTGAAAGGAAAACATATCACGATCATTCTTGTTTGCTTTTTGGTGGTCTCATGGGACTGAGCAGATGACCTCACAACATGACCCATATCTATGTTGGTTATTCTCTACCACAGTGACTGAGCCCATTCCCATTGAACCTCTGCCAAGGTTTCTCTCTCTCTGCACCTGATGCCTCTACTTCTTTCTCCTAGGAGATACTTTTATTGCCTTTCCCACATCTTCTTGGTTGGTTTAAGAAAAATTTCCTTTTTTAAGGTTTGTGAGCATTGTGATGTGCAAGGCCTTCCTGCACAATACTGTAGACCTGTTCACTTTCATTTTCTCTTAACTGCACGGCTTCAGGAAAAGCAAACAAAATCCAAGCCTGATTAAACCCAAAGGAAATTAGTGATTTCCATTTGCTTCTCTGTGCTCTGGACTGAGCTCCCTGAGAAGAACGTTAGCCTCTTTCTCCTGGAACTCTCTTTGAAGGGTTAGTATCGTAAAAGGGGTCTACTTCTAGACTTTGACATTTTTCACCTGACACTGCTGCATGCATTCTCCTTAACATTACTGTGTTTGAAAGCTGTTATGTCAAAATTGTGTATGATTTCTTTTATAATGCAAGGTATGGACATAATATGCAAAAACAGTGAGATAACACAGATTTTTTTATTTACCTCTTTAATCTAAAAGAAATCACCTTATTCACTTCAAAAGAACAGATTTCAAGCTTGGATCCCTTGAACCAAGGAGCTGATTAAATGATTGTATTTAATACTAATGGATTTAACTAACTAAGCAACCAGTGTGTTGTTTAGCCTTCTTAATGTGTTTCTATATCAGATGTCACTAATGGAATTTAGTGGATTTAATTCTCTCCTGCTTAAAAGCTTTTATTTATAATGGGTTTTCTGGGTATTAATGTTATAAATTTAAATTATAGTAATTAGGGAAGTTTACTTTAATGCCTCATGAGTCCTATCACTGTTTTTAATAATGCAACTACTTTTTGAGGGCTTCTCCCTCCCCACCATGTAAAGTAATACAAGAACAAAACCTGATCATACCCAACGACTACCCAGAAACTTTCTTTGTATAATTATTAAGGCATGAAATAAAATGGGAAAATAAGCTGTCCAAACTTGTCACATATCAGTTAAACACCACAGGATGATACTTTTCTGAAATTCAAAGGTTACCTAAGGCAGTGAAGAACCCCTTGGCATCCTTTGTTTGGCAGGTGCAAACAATCTGGGTAACTTGTTAAAACCAAAAGAATTAAAGAACTAAGAAATTGGCCGATGGAGAATAATACTACTGTGGAGAAGTTTAAGTATTATCCCTAGGGAAATTATTTGAGAATGTCAGCATTTGTTGAAATCGAGCATTTATCAAAGGTAAATACAGGTGCTCTTTAGAAATACCTATCTGATTCACAGAAAATTTATCTGTGCTTTGTCCTCAGAGGGACCTACTGATTCAAAGCAGCACACTGGGGAGTTGGTAACAAGAGAAAGCAAACCAAAGAAAGCATCATGCCCCTCCGCTCCCCTGGTGCTACTGTGGTACAGAAACACCTGAGCTTTTCTTCATTTAACTGAAACATTCAAAGTAATGTCCTGCTGTATATAGGCTTAAAAGTGAAACTGAAATACACTTCCATCTTCTGACCTGTTCCAATTTCTTAACACAACATGAATCTTAGCACCTGATTCTTGTGTGCCTTTCAATGTCACTTTTTTACAATACAATAAAACATGAAAGGGAGCATAGTTAATTTAATTGCTCTTACTGAGTTGTTTCTTGGAAAACAGAATAGCTCTCATTACGAGCATTCTATTTAACAAGTGTTCCAAAAAGTTGCCAAACTCCATTAGAGTTGCAAAGAAACACACAGCTGGACTGTATCCTTAAATCATTTCACTACATCTAAGGAAGCAGCTAGAGAATTCAGCTTAGAAACCCATAGAGGCACGTGAACAATATTAGTTTTACCTGAGGAACGTTGTTGAGCAGATATTTTAACCTTCAGCTGTACTAAGAAACAACTCAACTAAGTGCTTAAGAGCTTTATACAAGAACTGGGGACAACAACGGGAGTTACCTTAATTTCGTATAATCTATAGTGCCTCACTCCCACTTCACAGCATCCTCCCACTATCTACTCATAGTATCACAACTAGAACACCTTCTCAGCTGCTGCTGTTTATTAGCCAGCCAACCGAGGTACCTCAGTGCCAATTAGCTAATTATCTTAACACACCAACCCATGAGCTAATGCTGCAGCCAGCCAAACACATGCCACAGCTCTCATTTCAACAACAACACACTGCACATTCATCCCAGCGCATATTCACAGCCTTCGCTCTCACATTTCAAAAAATCACAGAAAGAAAAAACTGTTGAGTTATTCCAGTGAACATCTTGTCACTAGTGGTACACTCTCCTCTGTTTCTGTGTTCGTTTTATGTGCAAAACTATCTTTTGAATTAAAGGCCCAGAAATTAGGTTATTAAGATTAATCTTTTGCCTATGTTCTTACTCCGGGAGCATTAGCAGCACAGGGATCTCTGCGCAGCTTTGCCAATCTGCATAAGCTCTTGACATATTGAGTTCACCTGAGCATTAGCAGCCCTTGCTCTTGTTGGCAGTTTCCTTCGCTGTCAGCTTTGAGATCTGAACTCTTTTTTCATAGTGGAAAAAACTGAGAGGTTTCAACAGGGTTTCCTAAACAGGCTTTGGCTCACAAAGCAATTAACCAGAAATTACGTGATACCGTTTCCTAAGTGAGACTGGGTGTGAATTTTTGTGATCAGGTTGGAGGAAGTGACAGTGGACATTCTGGTTTTGTGGACATCTTGATAATTCACCTCAAATCAGTCCAACAAAGCAATATGTGTGGGCAAACCCAGGGAAGGAAGATTAGAATTTGTATTTTGGAAGGCCATGACTTTGAGTTAATCTAGATATCCACTGGGTTAAAGTGAAGCACTTATCTGTATCTTCCGTGGCTCCCAGATGCAGATTTGTTCTTCTGCCATGACATCTACAAAAGATAATATTTTGTGATGTGCTTTCCACTCCAGCATGATTACTTTTTGTGTGTTATCAGTGAGACGAGACACACTCATTCTGGTGGTTCTGCCACACCGGCTGCAGGACTCATTGCTACGTGTTGGAGAACTCAGTCAGTGATGGGGCTCAGATGTGTCAGTGCCTTGGCCAGGAGATGCTGGAGGACAATCCTAATTCAAGAGATTTGCTGTTGTTTTCAAAGGAAGTAGGAATTGCCCAGTTTTGAAAGGCGGACAAAACACTGAGAGGTAGAGAGTGAGAATAACAGACTGTACAAAATCACTTACGAACAGATATAACTCAGTAAATGCATACATACCTATGGAAAACTCCTGTACTATAGCTGATGGGAAATAAGGGAACATGCCAGCACAGGTATGGTGTGTAATGATGTGACACAAGATCTTGCTTTATTCACACTTACGCAGATGACTCCAAACATTATTTTTTTTATACTGCTTCAAATAATTCAGCAATATCCTTGACGAGGTTCCATCTATGAAGCCAGTTGTATTGTAACAAGGTGTTGATCCTTATTTTCTGTAAATTTGTAGAGTTTAATCAATCAGAATACAATGGTACTGTACTAGTTAACCTCGTTGGCTAGAATAGGGCATAAAATAAAGTTTAGTTTTGCATAAGCCTTTTTCACAGAAATGGTTTCACCCACAGAGAGGATTACAACGTTGTTTTTGGAAAGAGATAAGGAATTTATAGCCTAACAAATCTCCCTTCCTGTAATTCCCTCTCCTTAATTCATCAGGAGATTGATCTTCCTCGTCACCGCCTGCGCAGCACATCATTTCACACAGGTAACACCAGTTCCTCCCTGAGGAAGTTCACAACAGCTCGTACCTCCAAAACACACCTCCCTGCAGCCAGCCAGGGACATGAAAAGGGAGAAGTTACCTCCAGGAAGCAGATCCATGCAGTGACTTCCAACAGGAAAGTGCAAATGCTTATTTCTGTGCATGCAAAGAGCGTTGTCAAAATTGCCTTTTGGGGAATGTGCTGATGAAAGTAATCGAGAGTATATCACACAGGGAAGGAAAGCACACCATATGGCAAAAATCAGAAGATGCATGGGCTGTTCCCACATAAGAAAACAGCCTTTAGGCACAGGTAACAAAATAAACATGGAGCAAAACCAATCAGAAGCAGCAAGGAAAACAAGCTGTGAGTAAGAAGATGCTCTTCAAGTATGCATGGCAAGAAATCAAAACAGCAAATCAGTCACCACAGAATGGCAGCTTTTAGCCTAGACAGAAAAAAATCAAAAGAAAAATTCAGTATAAAATACAGCATTTATTGACTTACTAAATTAAAATCCTTTTCTTGACAGCTCAAGAGATTTAAGTAAAAAATAAACAAACGAAAAACCACGTCAGAAAAAATGCTATTTAGTGTGTTTGTGGTAGCTTCTAATTTAAATGAGTTTCTTTGTCAGTTCTGTGGTAGCAATCTCCTCCCAGTATTCATCAAAGTAACAGAGTAATAACATGGTGAGGAAGATCTCTATTATTACAGTATTGCAATATTAACAATCATAGTAAACTACACATGCTATCCAATTACAAACATCCCTATATGATAAGACACCCAGGTCTTTTACACCAGTGCTTTCTGAAATGTTTCCACCCTTGGAAAACAATCAACTTCATTAGATGCATTAGTATGCAATACACAATAGATGTATTACCAAGAACGAAGAAAGTGTATCCCAAATTCGATTTGTTATTGATGCGTCAATTCATTTCCCAAATGCCACTGAAGCAACACATCTAAGAGTATTAGACAACGAATAGGCAAGTTATTGATCTGGTACATACGCTCTTTTTCTGGTAATCACACATTTTTCTGTAATATAATTGTCATTGACACCTGTGCACATTACCACTATACTGAAATGAATAGGTTCAAAACTTCATGTTATTGCTACAGTAAACAAAGGTTTTTGTTTAGCTCATTACTCACTATGTATATGTATATGTGTGAAAAAAAAATCTGAGCTTCACTGTTCATATGTCACGAAGCCTTAATTAAGCAAGGAGTAGCCACCTCAGCTGTACAATTTATCCATGTTCCTTCTATAATGAGGGGAGGCAGACATCTCCAGAAGGTGACCAACCGCATCTAGTCTCTAAATACTTGAAATGGGTGATACAGATTTCCCTCTGGAGCATCCTGTGTCTTAACAAGCAACTTACTAGGTTTGAGCTCAATAAAAAGTAAACTGAAAAATATAGAGAACTCTGTTCATCGCCTTTGCCTCTGCATGTCTGTGGATGGAGGTATAGTCTTGTTTTTCTAATTATCTTCCTTCTTACCCTCTCAGCCACACACAGATTCTTCATTAATTAGCACAAACAAAAAGTGAGTCTGAGCAATTCTGCATTAGAGGTTTCCTGCAAATGCTGCTGAACCAGATACTTGCATGCTTGTATCTGTGAAAACGTGTTATATACAGTTGTTACTTATCTGAAGTGAGCTAGAAATAGAAACTATTTTATTTAAAGTTATATAATGAGCTAGAACAGCAATTGGTGATTTTTTTTCCACTTCATTAAAGACGGGAGATAGACAGTCTGCATGGCTGTGCTCAGACTACGTATTCTGTAATGCCCTGGGCCCCTTGTAGTCAATGGCAGTTATTGATGGTATAATCTTAGAACAATAAACCTCAGGGACCAGGATCCAATTACACTTGATGCTTTTCCTTTAATATCACATGAATCTGTACAAAACTGCCAGAATAGCAGAATGGGAAATAACTGGTCATAATTTTTTAAACTAGAGACTGAAGTAGTTAGTTTTGTCCATATCTGTTTTCCGAAAACAAAGCAAGATAGCACTCATGCATTATCCATTTCAATAGGACTCAATGCTTCAACCTAATGTATTGTCTGTATGATAAGGCAGAGATTTTCAATACGTATAGAAAGCATTGAAAATACATTTTTTTTCTGACAAAATTAAGTGCTAAGCCTCAGTTTTCCAAAGTGATCCTCCTCAAGAGGATTTTAATTTCAGAAAACATTAACCAGCCAGAAGAGTGAATCACTGAAAACTTCAGTCTACTTTTTTTCTGAAAAGAGTTTTAGAAACCAACCTGGATATTGTGCCTTCAGCAGTACCTTTGTTGTTGGTACCAGTGTCTGAGCCCCCATCTCTGTCTGTGTTAAACAGCAGCTCATCGTAGAAGATAACTGGGCTCCTTGTGCACTGAGGAATTCTGCTGCATGAATAAATAGATCTGATTGCAACTATTTTTTTAATTGCCTGTATTTCCATACTGTCCATTTTGTTGCTATTGAATATGTCTAAAATTGCACTGAGACACTTTAAAAAAGGGAAAATTGTATTAGTTTATGCAGGAGACTAAAGCTGGTTGTTGGAAAGATTACTTTTGTTGATTTTTAAATAAAATAGCTTACAAATATGATGGCTTAACATTTTTCTTTTCTTTAGCAAAGCCTTTTATTTCTGATTTTATTGGGTTTTGTACAGTTTACGTGAAAGACTTGAAGCCTCTTCAAGAAAAGTTCAGTTTTAATGGTTTAGAGATATAACAACTTTGAGTTAAATTTTCCCTACTCCCTAAATGAAAATACTAATTTAAACGTTCAAAACACTAGCTGATGTCTGCCCATCAATTTTTCTCTACAAGTTTTCCTGGAAAAATCAAGCTTATTTCTACTAGACCATGCATAATACCATCTTCAGAAACAAATTGGAAAGTTAATAGGAATGTGCAAATATTAAACCGCATGTAGCGATGAGAAAAAAAGGTTGATAAAATGGTCAGTTTGTAGCTGTCTTTTTGCTGGCTCAAATAAATCCTATCTTCTCTATAATATTGATAATTTTAGTTGAGTATATTCTTAGAAAAATGGAATTCTTCTTGGGAATGTGCAATTCAGTCATAATCACGCCATTTCAAAAGCCCAGCAAGGCGGTATTTGAAGCCTCCCAAGTAAGAAAAGGATTGCACATTCACATAGATCACACCGCTCCATTTTCATCAGTCAAAACGATGAGAGCAAAATGGTTACAGTCCTAAATATGGTTCATTGCATTTTTCTTTTCATTACGCTTTGAAGTTATCTATTACAGTGCTTGCCACCCTCCTTGTGAGAAATTAAGAATATATGCATTCATCATGCCTGGAGCGAGAAATCAAGACAGAATAAATACAATGGCACAAAGAAATCAGCAAGCTGCTGGAACATGAAATGCTATCGCAGGTGTTTATGTTCTTTCATAGAAGAGTTGATATTGTGTTATTTTCACCCATTATCTTGTATCATGTAATCAAATTCATTAGTACTGGAATATCCAGCACTGACTACATGAGGTGTCAATAGAAAACCAGAGCTGTAATTAATGAAGAGGAAAGTGATTATCAGCAGCAGATCGGGTATTTGTCAGCATGGCAGCAACCTCAGCACTCTGGAACTGCCTTCTACTGCTCCCACTAAATCAAAACTCAGGATACTACTGAGTCTGTACGAAACAGCCTGTTTTGAAGTGTTTTTACCCCAGGTGTCACACCCCCAGGATGCAGTGACCATGCTGCTATTTAGCTGATTGAGTTAATCTGCTTTAGGAAAGGCTGCTTCCAGGGCTGCTGGAGACTCAGAATCAAACCCAGACCAAACTGAGGTGCTGAGTCCTCTTATTTCCTAGACACCACCTGGAACTGTTGGAGGGAAAGAGGATTCAAACTTTTAAGTTGTATATTTTGCTGAAGGTGTTTTGCTTGGACTTCTACTGCTGTAAAATTTTATAGAGAAAATTTTTATTACTGTTATTTCAAGGTTGTATTAAAGTTCACTAGAACTTACGAATAAACAGTTTTAATATCTAATGTATTAATGTTTTTATAACAATATCATTGTGTTCCTCAAGGTAACACAAAACAGATAAAATGGCATGAAATTATTTTATGTGATTACTCTTTTAGAAGAAAAAAAATATTGATCAATAAATGTCCTTTCATATTGCTGTTCCAGTTTAAATGTGGTTATTTTTAGCATCTCCTTCCATCAGCTGCATTTGACATTTGTGTACTGCATGCACAACCAGCTAGCATGTATTGAACAGAATTTGCAGGAGGCAGAGACACTAATGTGTCTGTATCTTTATGACATTATCTATGGGTAGAGCTCCAATAACATATTTTACCAGACAATGGGAAAAGCGCTGCCAAACACCCTGCCCCGGAGCTGCTCTAGAACAGCAACTAGCGATAAACTGAGGCACCATCAAACACTGACCTTAAATGTACATATTACCGTATGAGGACTATCATAATTTTGATCCAAATTTAAGAATAATTATGCTAAATCAAACTGAAGCTACCTGTCTTTCTATAATTTGCTTATTTTTTATTCCTCCTTTGCCCCCATTCCCATTTATTCTTTGGGAATATTAGGAAAATGGGAAATGAAAATGTGCAGGGAGGAACATCTATACCTTGGAAATATTTTTACATGAAAGAAAAAATATTTCAGGCATATTGCAGAAAAATACAAAGTTGGGGTTTGTATTTATTTTTTAAAGAAAAAGATCTGTTAGATATTTTTGTTCTTTTTTTCAGATATTATTTCCACACAGAACATAATAAAAAAAAATTGATAATGACACCCACACAAAATGTTGTTTCACACTCACCCATTTTAAGTGCTTAACTATCATGACCCAGTAATTTTTTATATATATATTAATCACCTTACTTCCCTTCACTATTTTTCACTTTTTTAGTTTTCCTGACTTCTGCCATAAGGAACTAGCAATATTACACAGGTATTAAAGACAGTTTTTGTAGCTTTTCTTTAAGTAATAAACTATAAGTTAGCTTGTAGCTTGTCCATAATAAAGAGATTTGTGACGTTATTTCCCTGAGTCCAAACTGCAGATAATTTCCATAAGCAACTCACGTATACTATGAGTTACCCCTTACTCAACTAGATGTTGATTATTTTTCTTACATTCCTAACTTCATTCCCTTTTTATTTATTTTTTAAATAAGAAGGAACCCATTCTCTACTAACTAAAAAGAAAACATGACACATATCACAATTTTTAATATCAATTTTTTCCCAAAGCTTGGCATTTCTTAAGATCCATGGTGGCATTCAAGGATAGTCAATGTTCTTTAAGAACTTTCAATTTAAAAAATTTCTAAGCAATGTCACATGATGCCATTCTAATTAATTTTATTTTCTCATTAGAAGTCTAAATTAGTTCAGGAATCTTTATTTTGCATTTATGCCAAAAACCAGATCCTCAGTTGTTGTAGATGTGGTTGATTTTACCTGGAGTGAACAGATTTTGTTGATTTATACCAAGCTGAAAGATCTAGCCCTCATATTTAAAATTTCTTTTCAACAGAAAAAAACCTCATAGCTTTTATAGTTTCTATATCATATGGATGTAGCTTCTACACACAATGGACTGTGCTGCCTATAGTGACAGAATTTAATTGCTTTTAGGGAAGATTCGAAACCGGACAACTGCACAATGGAAGAACAGCAACAAACCAGAACGCTTGTCCCCCATTTTCTCAAGGAGGACTCCCCTTATCTGTACCACCAAGGGTGGATATTTTACTATTTAGAAAAATCCTTTGCAACATGAATATTACAGGCTTATCACACAGCCCAAAGCTCTCTGTTTTATCCAAGAGAAGCATTTGTGGCTCATTCATTTCCATATGCCACATAAAACTCTCTCCTTCTGGGTAAGTTAGGAGTTCCTAAAATTGCTGTATTATTGATGGCAGAATAATAATTTAGAGCCATTTACATAACTCCTATAACATGGTTCTATCTTGTAAATCATGTGTCGCTGAACTGCCTCGCTCCAAAGCTGCAGTCGGGGAAGCCCGTCAGTTACGACTGTGAATCTCGGCTCCCTTGACACCAAGGATGCCGTTACTTCTCTCAAATTGCCTTTTAATTGGTGCATAATGTTCGAGTATGCATAATGCTTGAATTTCAGAGCAAAAGAAAGCTCAGTCATGTATTTGCTACCACTGGAAATTTTCATTGAGGGCTCCATAATATGTCTATTCCTCTTTTTAAACTCATTTTATATATATATTAAAAAAAAATATATATATACATACATGTGCTTAGTCTTTTCCAGGACAGCAGGGCTTCCTCTCCCTGAGTACTCTGTGAGAGGTACAGAGGTCTCCCAGTCACCTGCAAGGCTGCTCTTGCTCCATGTCCCAACAGACACAGCTTCCCACCGGACACCCAGTAAAAAAACATTTCAATAGTTACTTGGGCCTTGCTGATTGCTGCAGATTATTTTCTAAACTGCTAATATGTCCCATTAATACACTGGTTTCTGTTCCAGTACATGCCCTGCTTCTCCTCAAGGATATCTGTAGTCGTGGAATATTTACTTGTCTGGAGGATTTGCTGAAATAAATATCCATTAGTTCTTTCGTCTCCATGCAGCTTGTCTGCTTAACACAGCTCATACAGAACACTGGAATGCACTGACTTAATTTGCACTTGACAAATTACAAATATATATGATTATGTTTGACTGTATTATGTTGCTAATCAGTGTATTCAAGATGGCTGCATGCATATTATAATAAACTCCCATTTATTATGTATGTGCATGAACTGTATTAAGTCAATACATCGCCTAATTGTGTAGGCAGGAACTAATCTTCCCTGTTATTACACATGTTGCTACAGTTTACTGTGATAGAAATAGCTCTTACTTTGAATCTTTCTGTAATATGATAGATTAACAAAGCACTACAATCCCATGAAAGACATCAATGCACTGGGATTAATTTGCTAAACTAGTATTTTTCCTCTTATTAGAAAAATACTGTATTACCATTTAAATTCCTTGTTTCAGCTGAGTATCAGAATGCTGTTGTAGTCACTCATGTTTTCTGCATCTCTTAGCAAATACCAATTCATTTTTAACAAAACCCTGACTGCAGCAATTAGTGTTCTAAAGATAAGAATATTACATTCCTCAGGAGAAGCTGAGGCATATTCTGTTCATTTGTTTGTCTGTCTCTATATTGGGACACTTGCCTTTAATTAAATAGATAAGATATGTTTTAACGAACTCTTTCTAAAACAGGAAAGTAGTGATTTAGTTTTAATAAGAAAAACTATGATGCTCAGCGCATTCTCAGCAGTGTTACGTAGTTCAGATGCTGTAATAACTTCTCATTTTAAGTGACAAACTTTAGACAATCTGCTTATTTACCCTGAAACATTAGTCCACGAGAGGAATTTAATCCCTTTTTAGAAACTGACTGTAAGCTCCACGTGTCAGCTAAGTCTCAAGCCTGTGAGCGCGGATGTACATAAATCTTGTGCTGGCTTTTGGCAGCAAGGAGAACATGACTCATATTCTATGAAGGCAAAAGAAAGTATAGTCCAGGTACTGTCATTTCTGTCCTAAAAAACAAATCAAAACAAGAAAACAGCTCTCTATTCTCAGCATAACTAGTTAATTTGAATGCAGCAGTAAACTAATTCTAGTTCCAGGGTGATTTAATTAGTGTTGCTAATAGAATCACACGGCATAATCTGTGATGTTGTGCTGCTACCAAACTAATACCAAAAAAATAGGCTGAAATCCTGGGCTCTGCCACGGGCTCTAGGCAAACCAGTGAACAAAGTAGGGAGTCACAGGAGGAGATGACTTCCTATCAAGACAGCAATGTGGAAAAAGCCAGTTTCCCTGAAAGGCACTGAGGAAAACCCAGCAGGTTTGTGCTGTGGCATCATGAGAAAAAGAAACTTCACACCTGCAGACAAAGAAAGGCCCGAGACAAATGAAGGTTTATGTCTTTTGGCAGGTCCGATCACTTCAAAGCTGGAAGGCGTGTAATGCCTGAGGGATGCCATTTCTTTCCCACACCTCATAAATAACCCAAGTGTATTACTCAGCCCAGCAGCGGCTCACCTTTCCAGGATGATACTGCCAGCAGGGTAAGGCTGCTCAGTGAGGCGCTCTGCATCTCGTGGGGCTGGAAGGTGTCTTCTGCCTTGCTGAATTCAGTGTTCACACATAGCCTACATTAAAGCTTTCCATCCACACGTTTACACAAAAAGCCCAGCAGATACTGATCATCTTCAATATTAGATTTTTTAATATTTTATAGTAGGAGAAGGCTACCAGATTTGGCACACAGCCCATCTATTTGCAGTATGTCAGCAGAGACATATGGAGGCCACCTTCCCCATCTCCTCCCAGCTTATGGGACATTCTGACCATATCTAATAAGGGTGAAGGGTTTTCAGAAAAAAAAGAGAAATGAGAAGACAACATCAATATTTTGGTTTAAAAATTTGTGTCTAAATATGTTTGCTTTCACAACCATCTGACATATTTAAATACCATATATGTTTTGCCTTTATAGAAAAAAAATACCTTTTTTCCATGAAATAGGTTTATTTAAAAAAAAAACTTGAAGTACCTTCTTATGCATGTTTATTTATTTGTAACAATCTTTATTTAAGTTTTCTAAGCCTAGAAAGAAACAACTAGAAATTTATTCAGGGTTTTGCACGGTGCACATTTTTGGAAAACTGGAAATTACCCGTAGTTGTTTTCTCTGTTCAAAGAAATGAAGTTGCAACCTTCCTTAGCATGGAAAATGAAACACAGATATATAAGGACGTGCAAGTGCAGCTTGTCTGGGTTATGAGTCAAAATAAATCATCTGTAAATGAAGAACTGGAAATAAAGAAGATTGCTGCTGTGGCATGTATTTATTTTTACTTAGCTTTTTTCTCCAGGAAATTTGAACATGGCTTACAACACAGACATTAACAATTGCATAGCAGAATTCTGATTCCTGGATACCTGCTACCAGCTGGGTTGAAGTGAAAGGATTTTTTGCTGTATTCAAAATACAGGCAACTACAAATGTATTTTCTATTTCCTTGCGAAAAATAATCACAAAGTCATGGGGTAGTCTTAGATTTCAATTACTTAACTTACTGGGTAAAAATTATTTGGCTCCATCTACTAAACATCCCCAGCCTACTCTTTGAACACTACAGCAGCTGGAAGACTTTCAAAGACTCTAAATTTACTTAACTTAGGTATTTGATTTTAAGGAAAAATTAAAGTACAATAGCCTAGTGAAGCCAGTAGATATTTTTTATCTTACACTCACATGTTCTAATGGTGTTCATAAGTTCCCTAGCAGTAAATGAGACAGTCATCAGAACCTTTGAAGTTTATCTTCACAGTCTTTCTGCGTCTGCAAAAATTAAAAAAGATACAATTTAATTTACATTTTAATTTGTTGTTTTGAATTCAGTAGGACATTTGAGTAAGCAAAGATGACCTCTCTCTTTTTTCCTCTATAATTTAATAGGGTGACAGAACTTACACTGTATGTTACTGCAGTTACATAGTTATGAGTCAATTTTAAAAACAATTTAACGTATTCAAGTTTTTTTCCCTTCTGAAGGCTTTAAAATACAATTATATCATTTTCACTCTGAAAATTCAATTAGACATCTTAAGTAGCCTTAAATAACTGGATCTGTCAGAGGAGTTCAGTGGAGTCTCCGGGGCACACCTAGAAACTCCCTTACTCCAGTCAAAGAACTTAACCCTCACCAGGCTCCTGCAGGGACTGCTACTTAAAAGAGGATCTTTAAAGCATGTTGTCCCATAATAGACCAAGACAATGCCTCTACCTTGTTTCAAAGGGACACAGCAGCGTGCATAACCTCCAGCTTTTTCAAGTTCCCTCCTTATTCGGGCAAAGGCAAGGCGCCAAGTTAAACCTCCACCACTCATTTTCCCAGCTCACGAAGCATCTTCTTCACACAGCGTAGCTCCACTCGGAAATACTTCAGTATTCTTGTTGTACCAGGGGTCCCCACAGTCCTCAGGCTTCAGCTACGTTATGTTTTCATCGAACTCTTGTTCACAAAGCTGTCAGCAACCTTCAGCAATTGTGCTTCACATGCATGAGATAGAGTGCAACCTATTCCGAAGAGTGTTTTCAGGTGGGACTAAAAAAATCCTAAAATAATTTTACCAGCTTTAGTCCCGTGATCTTAAATTAGTTTATACTGTAAGCACGTGCAGCTATTGTGCACATGCCTGAGCAACAAATGCCACCCGCAAGCTAGATATAATGCCAGGAATATTTTATAATAAATACGCTTCATCTGCTGCTTCTATGCTTACACTTCCCAACACTCTTCAACACCATGGGACAATGAGGGCTGTTGTGTAGTCTACGAGGGGCAGAGGAGAGTATTTGCTATATTTCCACAATTCCTGTGGCATTTGAGAAGCTTTAGGAAATGTTACTGCAAATTAGATACAAAAGATCACTTCACTCATTACTAAACTGTCTGGGAACATGCGTTTGTGTTGGGGCGAAGGGCAAAAGCCTTTTAGCAATGCACAGCACAACAGTTTAGGAGAGAAGTGAGGAGTATCTTTTCTAGCAGAAGCCAGTGAGCAATTTTTAAGTGAGTAGAATGCAATTATCCAATTGAAATTAAGCCATGACATTGCAGCTTTCACCTCTTCTCTTGAAAAAAGTGCCATGGGTCCTGTTAAGTGACTGCATGTGGTCAGGAGCCCAGTTTTCCAGCTCATTCAGAAGCGTGGTGGGAAGGGATGCCAACCCAGAATTTAAAAATCCCATTTGTTCTACGTGCAGTTTAGGAATATCTTTAAGCTTTCCCTTTTTATTGAGTTGTTCTTAATACTCAGGGAGAAAGAAAGCAAGTTTGAAAATTTTATAGTTTGAAAATAACTTAATTTCTGAGTAGAAATTAAACCTGAAAAGAACAGCTGGAAAGATGACACTCCTGCACATCCTGTACAATGCAAAACAAACTTCTAGGACGTAGCTCCGGAAAATTCCAGATATATAACAATAATACCTAGAAAAAAAAATCTAAAAAATATTCTCAGAGCTTCATTTTGTTGAACTCTTTTCTAAAAATAAAATGCAAGTAACCTGTGTCTGAGGTGCACACACACAACACACACCTAGAAAACAGGATCTGGAATGCAAACTAATGCTTTTATCTTACCTGCTTCAAGCATCATACAAAAAATCTGTAAGTAAGGATATTCTCATTTGCAGCACCTAAGATCAGTGGCCAAAAACCAGACCAAAGCTCTCTTCCACCTCCATCTCTTTGAGCCTATTGGGTATAATAAGTTCATTAGTGAGAATATGGATTTGGATTTCCTCCTTGTTCTTAAAAATTTGAACTGATGAAAAATTATCACAGCAGCCTTCCAAACTTTTGCTGAAGAGGCAAGATCATGAAAGCGAAACACAGCAATGGTCTCCACTAATCTTCCCCATTACTTCGTGTTTTATGCTTTACTTCTGCTTCACTAATCTGCCTGCTCCCAGAGGTGATGACTCAGACAGGTTTGCTTTCTCTTTGAAACACCATTCCTCTTCTGACTAACCAAGCACCAGGCTCTCATTCCAATCTTTATACAGCGTGCACAGGAAATTTCATCCCATTCTCAGCAGAAATAACTACAAGGAAATAATAAATATGTTTAGATCAGCGTTGCAGCTCGGATAAGCAGCTCATAGGGAAGCAAATCTTTCATTTTACTTCCTTTGCAGTGGTTTTCTCTCTCCACAGCTCACTCTCAGAGCACACAGGTTGGATTCCTTTCGGATGTAACCAAACATCCAGCACACTCCAGGTCCTTGTAGGCATCCCTTGAACAGGGCTGGAGGAAGGAAAAACAAAACACTTCTGCACTGCAGAGGTGAGGCATCAGCAGGATCCCTTTGGTCCTGACCACTTGCTGATGTGTACGCAGCCAACATGACTCATACCTAGGGGAAAAGCCTGTGATCTGCCCTATCTTTGTTCCTGTACACATCCCATCTCTTGTGGGAGCCTGCTTTTACTGCACTTTGGTACTCAATATGTTAATTGAAAAACTGTTTCCTCTCTGACTAACCCAGCATGCAGCCCTTATTTCTACCCTTTTACAGCATGAACAATACTTCAAGTCATTCTTTTCCTAAAGTAACTTGCAGGCAGATAACACAGGAGTGGTCTTTCAAATTTCATGTGTGTATTTAATTTTGAGAGATATCAGTTTTTATTGTCTGATATTGTAATGAAAGTCACCTGTAATTAGTTTACTCTAAGTTCTCAGAATGAACATGATTTTTCTTTCTTTTCAGCCTACACTCTCCTTCCTACCTCACAGCATGTCTGCATGACGAAAAAAATATATCCAAAATAAAATCACATCCTTCTAAATGAAATCTCTCTGGAACAGGAGTGTCAAATTCACGTAGTGATTACTGCTATGAAACAACACTCTTTACATGAAACAAACTGTGAGAATTTGTGTGTGTATATACATGTGTTTAAGACAGTATTGAAGAGAGTAACAGTCCCTCCAGAAAACCTTCTAGCATTGTCTTCTGAGAGCTAGCTACCTTGTTAAAAAAAAAAAAAACAACCAAACAACAACAAAAAAGCTGGTTTTCAGTGTTCTTCTTGACCACATTTGTGTATTTTCTTTTCCAGCAAGTGATAGATTGGAATTGTGAATCCAGTGATACAGTATTTGACATGTAGTACAACCGAGGTGTTAAAAAGAAGGTTTCTAAACCAAAATTCTTTGGATAAATCGAATCTACCCCTTTTATGTAAATAAAATGTAAAAACAAATACCTTCCCTATCCTCACCTCTTTCCAAAAGGATTTTGCCTATTTTCGTACCAAGGAGTAGCGCTTGCCCTTCTGAAGTTCCTTTTTGTATTACAGCTACAGCAATGCCCATCAGATACACGGCTTGAGGTTCTGTATTCAGAGCAGGAGACCTGAAGTCAAGGCAACACTGTCCAAGCTCTGAATTTTGTCAATGGCCAGACAATAGGCAAATTCATCTCTATTTTCAGTGCTCTGAAGACCTGTAGTTTGCACGGGATATGAGCCTAATTGCAGGTACACAGGTTTGGAAAAGGGAATCGTATGATCTGCCTTGCTGTCTGACCAGGAGGCGACATTATACTATTTTAAAAAGACAGAGATGCTGAGGTCTGAGTTATTATAAGTGTCTTTTAAACTACTATATGAAAGGTGCTATAAGAGAGCAATGGATTTTTATTCTTTCACATTTCATCCTTAAACCAAGAAAGGCAAAGATCATTGAAACTTTCATTAATGATTTCATTTTGTATATAAAACCAAAACAATGTTTAAAAGAAACCCGTTACTGTCTACGCCCACAATACAAAAAACATCAGTCCCAGGATTTTTCTTTTCTCTCTCAGCTCAAAATTTTGAAAACAAGAGAGGTCAATGTTGCAGCTTTCAAGGAATGAGGTCTTTCTGGCACAAAACCAGGGATACAGGAAAGACGGGTAGATACCCTTGATCAGGGAGAGCAGCAATAGGTTTTAAGCTGAAAGAGGGGAAATTTAGATTGGATAATAGGAAGAAATCTTTTCCTGTGAGGGTGGTGAGGCACTCGCCCAGGTTGCCCAGAGAAGCTGTGGATGCTCTGTCCCTGGAGGGGTTCAAGGCCAGGCTGGATAAGGCTTTGGGCAACCTGGGCTAGTGGGAGATGTCCCTGCCCATGGTAGGGGGGTTGGAAGTCTGTGATCTTGAAGGCCCCTTCCAACCAAAACCGTTCTATGACAGCATCCAACAGCATCCCGTGAGAGATCACTGTACATGTCTACATTACCTTCCATGAAACTCTTCCATTCCCTGATTTTGGAAGCTTCCCAGCCACTTTGGCTTTGCCTTACCAGCCATGCAGGAAACTCGGAAGCCTTTTAGAAAGGAAGACACTCATGTCACACATCTGATGGATGCTGCATCTGTTTCAGAGAGTTCCAACTTTCAAGAGCCCAACACTCTCTTAATAAAGGTAGCTGGACAGTTTCATCCATCTAAAGATAATTAAATTTCAGGACAAAGCACATGTCCTCACATTTGCCTCACAAAATGCCACTTCATATTGTTGCCTGGCTACCCTCCGCTGCATTCAGGCACAGCACTCTTTCTGCCCTTTAAATGTACTAATTACTTATTGCGGTAATTAGAGCACACTAGTTTAAAGGTTTTTATCATTACTTTGGACAGATTAACAGGCCTTTGTAAGAGCACTTCAGAGCCTTTTTTTTCAAATTTTCATCATTAATCAGGCCAATGTTTCTGCAAAAATTCAATATTTATATTTCTGATAACAATGTGTGTACTTATGGGCATCTGTGTTCATAAACGACATATAAAATATAGGTAAACCAGTGCCCACTGAGTACATAATACATCTTATGTACTGGAAGTATTTTGTACTCAATGAATCTCTTTTTTTCCTATCATGGCATAAAGACAGAGTGGAGCAGGATTTGCAGAAGAGCCAGTCAATGCATCGTGTGTTGTTCTCGGACATCTGCCTTCACTTTCACCAAAAGGGCTGTGTGTATTTGTGCACCATGGCCCCGTGCACAATGGATATTTAAAGCTCTGGACATTTAGGGGGAGATGCAGGGGAGACACCCCTTTGGCTCTCTGCACAGCTCAGCCTGCCACAGCAGACTTCCAGCTCCTAATCATAAGAAGCAGCTGCACAAACATCTTTCCATGCCAGGTACCCTTCTTATAGGCAAACCCCCTCATCCAACCTTGCCATGGCTCTGTTCACTGTGAGTTTTGTGTGCAGGTAAATTATGTTCAGAAACAAGGAAGGAAATCAAGAAGACAATTATTGGAGTTAAGCACTCTTCACTAATAGGTTAAAAATTTTTATTATGTTCCACATAGATTGTTGAATAAATTTATTACAACCTATCCTGTTTGGCTTTTAGAGCAACCACTTTCATGTCCTAGCTTTTAGACAGATGAACAGCTCTGGGACACTAAGTCCTCAAGTCAGGTCCCTTCTGCTTGGCAGCAAGAAGAGCAGCTGAAATAATATTTTTCCACCAGCAGAGACCTGAGCTTCTATAGAAGTTTTATTTATAACTTCCAATTGCTTTTGTTTTGATAAAGTCCAAGCTGACATAGTAATTTTGCTTTCTGTAAAAAATGTATAATTTTTAAAGCTTCTTCAATATGTTTTGATTCTCACCTTAGGAACACAAATGTTGGACTGCTTTATTGATAGATGTACAACTAGAGATCTAGTCCATCCTTCCACTCTTTTCAGAGGCCAACTATCCAACTGCAAGAGTCTATGTCAGCAGTATTATCTCCTTCACATGCTAAGAAAATAACGTGTGTGATTACTCATTGAAACACTTACTGATACCTTCTTCTCAGTGCTTTTACTTTCTACAAATATTCCTCAAAACAGCATTCAACTTTATGCCAGTACTCACTGATACATACCGAGGAGAATGCAAGAGCTAAAGCATACAGCAAAATATTAAAATATTTCTTTTCATTGTGTCTTCCCAACTTTATCTGGCTTCAATATGTGAAACAAATTCCCACCTGTAACAGCCTCTAACTGTATGGCTTCTGCTAGGGTCAGGGTCTTCTGCAAGTTATAAGCATATTAATTACCTTCCTTGTGGCCACTCTACAGAACTGCTGGTTCTGCTTAATGCCTAAGAAGCTGCTGAGCAGAACCGCCAGGCAAGAAGGGTTCAAGGTCCGTGCACCTTCTTATAGTGTCTTCTTCAACACTTCAATGGCCAGCACTCCTCCACAAAAGCGGGGGGAGTTGTTTCATGATAGAAATGAACGGCTCTCTTCCACTTGGAGTAGAAATGAAATG
The DNA here is from genome assembly GCA_011057875.1 of Pterocles orientalis. Taxonomy (NCBI): domain Eukaryota; kingdom Metazoa; phylum Chordata; class Aves; order Pterocliformes; family Pteroclidae; genus Pterocles; species Pterocles orientalis. Next base: position 454,805 of record WKFP01014207.1, on the reverse strand, counting down.
AGGAGCTAAATTTGACCTATTGACTTCCCTGAGACAATGGCCTAAATCAGGATCACAAGGCTGACAACTGCCTGAGAGTGCAAAGGCCAGAATTTGGAAGAGCTTTCCTGCAAAAAGAATTGATTTTCTGTCTAAAGCAGCAATTGACATTTCATTTACTTAATTACTTTTCTCTTGTTCCTGACATGTCATGAAGTTTTAGTCACTATAAAATGCTTCTGATGCAACAAAGATATCTAAGATCTGGGTTACAGACACTGAAGACTCTGAAGACTACAGTCTAGTACAGTCACTGGTAGTTGCAGAAAGCATTCATATATAGCAAGGATAACAAACTGGTGATAAATTCCTGACATGGGCAGAATACTTGAAAAACAGAATCAACAGCATCTACCTTAGCTAGTCAGTCCACAGGAAAAACGCAGTAAATACAGTTACAAGAAACTGAAATTCAGAATTACAGTTAATTTTTATCAGGGACAAGAGCTAATAATCCAGGCACAGAAAAAATAATTATAGATATTTACAAATTAGCAACCCAATTCAGTATGCATAGAAGAAAAGTTTTTTCTAGAAAGATATTTCAACCGATGTTTTTTGCACTTACACAGCATCTTTGAGAGGGTATCAAAGCACTTTCCAAACACTGTCACAGTATCCCTCTACAGAAACACTGGTGAGGATCTGAAGTATGGTTTCGCTATCCACTAGAACAGTTTTCTATTAAAAATAATGACCTGTTAATGTAAAAACATGCTCTGGGGACTTAGCAGAACTAGCAGTCACACAAGTCAAGCATCAAGCAATGCCTAATTTCCATCTGACCTACCTGGTTGGAATCTAGAATTAAAACCAGAAAAGGACAAAAAATAGTCAGGAAAAGCAAAATCTACCACGGAATTTTCTAGTTCTCTCACATTACCTTTAGCTATTTCTATTTCCAAATAGCCTAATTTAAGCAGAGCTCCTTTGCGTAGAAACTCAGTTTTGAAATGTTGCATATTCAGATGGACTTGGTTAGATTTGTATATTAAGACTGCAATAGCTTTAGAGGCAGAAGTAACATTGTAACCTCACAGCTTAGCCTAACAGACGCCCTATATCCTAGAGCTGCATAATAACATAAGTTCATCTTGGTGTTGGACCATGTGGAATATCTCAGTGTGTTTATTCTGTGAAATAATATTTCCTCCTCTTGAATCTTTCCATTGAACTTGCTTTCCTCTTACCATCCTCCCATCCAAGAGCTCCTCCTGTTTGGCTTTGGTTATGATTCATCTGGATTTGAAGCAGTAAATGAGCCTCTGGGGGATGATGAGATCTCTCAGTATCAGCAGTCAGAAGAGCCAGGTCCAAACTGAATCCCTTCCTAACACTGGCAAGTGCCACTTGCGTTCAGTCATAATTCCTGGAGTCAGCACACAGTTTCATTAAGTGCCTTTAACAGGCAACGCTGCTTTTCTGGAGGGAAGGGAAGGTGAGGCAGAGAACAGTTATTAGTGAGAGAGACACAGCTACCTCGGCAGCGGTCTACAAATCATAAGTGACATGTGCAGGGGGCTCTTCATCTTCTCCAGCAAAAATCCAGGGAGGTAGAGTGAAGAAACTAGAGGTCAGGTTCAAATCAAAACAAAAGAACTTGTTCTTCACACACCAGGTTGGAGACCTACAACAGCTCTCCCCAATGGGGGCTATGACAGCCACCCAAGGGACACACAGGGCAATGGCACAGACGCCCATTCAACAGTCACTAAACACATCAGAAACCACATCTGACCCAGCAATTTCCTGAAGGTGACACTAGCTGGTTGCTGAAAGATCGATGAAGAAGCCTCCCCTTCTCTGTGCTTCCTCAGGAGTCCCTGAGCCTCCATGGTAGGAGTAGGTACCACTGGTCTTACAAACAGGTATCAGGTCCAACTCAGCCCCACCTTCTCAGTCTTCCATACAAAACCATGCATAAACTGCCTATTAGAAATGCAACTAAATAGTGACAATAAAAGATCAAATTATACACATTCTACTGTTCAAAGTCACTTGTAATTATACAGCACTCCATACATGCCCACACTGTGAGGAAATCAATAACCTTCCAATGGTTACTGCTAATGACCACTTACAAAATGAGGTGTTTAAAGCTCACTCTCCCTTGAAAGTTTAGACCCTTAGAAGAAGCTACAAGAGGAGTAATCTCTAGTTTAGAAGAAGTAGCTAATTTAAATGAGGAACTAAAATACTGCTTATCGACAATAGGAGAGACAAGTAAGTACCACGAGATTTAATGGTGGTATTACTGCTTTGATCCGTGCTGCTCAAAGCAATAATCCATGAGTTTTAAAATTCAAGTGCTTGACTGAAACTCTGAAAGCTCAAGTGGATTGTAAAGCACAATTGATATAAGTGGATCTTTAATTAGACAATCACTTTATAGGAGTTTTCTTTTATGAATATTAAGGAGGTTTGAAAAACTACCAGAAGTTCTTTATAAAGTGGACGGGTACTTTTTTCCTAGGAAATCTCACGAATAGGAGAAAAAGATTTATCTTCTCAAAAAACTAGACATGAGCTAAATGTCTACTCTACATGTATGGAGTCATTAAATTATGGACACAGCATATGTGGACATGCTCTAAAACTGACGTCAGGTGGTCAAAAATCCCCACTAACCCAGAGCACCAGGAATATTTGAAACACAATGTACAATTTGAAATTTTAAGGTTAATGGTGTGTTTTATTTGTCATTTCACATCTCGGGTTTTTTCTTCTCTGACTCAGTATTTCAGTCTAGTCCATTGCTTTTAAAGTGCCACCTGAGGCACCCTGTACCTCTCTCTCGCCTTGCATGGCTCAGCACTTGCCCATCTGCCTGCAATTCATTGCATGGAATAACCCCCCCAAACAATGAGCATTTGCAGCTAAACTCCAATTGTGGCAAACACTCCCAACACAGCCATGTTCCATACAAAAATAACCCATTTCATACAGTATATTAGCTTTCACACTTTCCATCCCCATTGTATTCTCAGGATTATTTTAAATTACTCACTGGTTCTTAAATTCTTGATGAACGGCAATTTTTTTCGGCTAAGAGAACAACCATCAGCGGGATTTTAATTTAAAGGTATTTGCTTGTTTTCTCCCACAACCAGGGGAAGCTGATTGGTTTCCTGGAAAAAAAAAAAAAAAAAAAAAAAAAAAAAAAAAAAAGAAAGAAAAAAAAAAAGACTTAAAATAAGCTGGAGCTATGTTGGAAGAGTCATGAGCTACTGCGCACAAGTGTCTGCATTTTATCTAATGTACCAATGAAACACTCAAAAAAGTTTCAGCTTTTGCTTTCTGCAGGGACTACACACTGCTATTTAAGAAACAGTAATATTTGTTCTGAAGAAAAAGGATGATATTTAATGTACCCAACACCCAGACTCCCTAGTTCCAGTGCATGCTGTCCCCCTCCCAAGTCCACTCCCAAAAATCTACCTTTTTGTGAATATAACTCAAACACTAACTTAAAAGTTATAGCCCAGGTTTCTGCCATTCCCAAAGCTAATCTGCAGTTAGGAAATATGTATATTACCTTAATGTTTCAATGCATCTAATTTTTCTTTCTCACTGCACTATGCTATCCCCTAGAAACTTCTTAAATAATAAGAGCAGCATTAGAAAATAAACCCCAGAAGTTTAGCTTTCCATTTGCTATATGATCAGTACTGTGTCTGGCAGAGAAACGCATGCCCAGATTATTAATTGCTCTTCCTTAGTAAGGAAAGACAGAAATAGAGATATTGAAAAGCAGATAACAGAAGCGTTTCTTTTTTATTATCCCTTTCTCTACCACTGTATACTAATCACTTTGACTTATCCCAGGTGACATAACTTGTAACTACTATAAGCTTTTATCACTTAACAATCAAATCTTCTTTATTTCTTCTCTTTCTTGCTCTGTACCCATGCAAGAAAGCAAGCTATGCTTTCTGTAGTTTTCACTCTTCCCCTCCCTGAATTTTTTGGTAAATTAATTCCCGAGAAGTCCTTGGGGTAAATGCCTATGCAAAAAGAAATCTCCTTATTCCAATATGTTAGCAAGCTCCCATAATTGTTGCATTAGCTTCTTTCAGTGTCTAAGATGTACTTGCTAAGTGACTTGATTTAGAGTGAGTATCAACCAAGGATATATTTAAATATATATTATTAAAGAAATATCCCAGAAATAAATGGCTGACAGTTTCTGGAAATGAACTTCTCAGACCACCCCCAGTGGCAGTGTGGTATCAGGATATACAATTATTTTTCACAGTAGGCCTGTCTGTACCCATCGAAAACGTGTATCAACCACAACTGCACACATACACACACTTTCTTTCCCCTACCCTGAAAAATTTCTCTTTTTACCAGGTACTTGCCTGTACTAGCTGCAGCTTTATGCTTTTCTTCCAAATTGCCATCCAACCTGGCGAGCAATGTGCTGTTTCTCTAGCTCAGTTTAGATTTACAGCAAACCTTTGGGTTGCAATTACTTCTCGTAGGTGTTACATGACAATCATCGTGAGGATCTGTTCTTTCCTGGATTCATTATTTTGTAAGATCACTTTCGTTTATCTTGCTTTTACCTGAATTACCATCATTTGTATCTTCCCTTCTCGGAATCTATCAGCATTTCAACTTATTAACCAAACAGCAGTTTTTTTTAATTCTCTGTATTTACTAATACCAGATGTGTTTGTTCTACATTCATCACACAGTTTTATGAAGTAGTTACGATCCCTCATCCTTTTCCACATAACCCACTTTATTTCCGAGGTGTGTTCCTGCATACAGCCCCAGTGACTCTTGCGTGAACCGATGGCTCTCTCTGACCATCTCTACGAATGTTGTTTTGGCAAGCTCAGGAAGCTCTTCCTATTTTTTGTAGCAGAATAGTAGAGAAATATTCAAGTGATGTCTCTCACCTGCAGAAATACGGCTCCATTCATTTCGTTTGGATCCTGTTCGGCTTAAAACTTTGTAGGAAGTCATAGCAAATACTTTTTAACTAGAATGAGTTTATTAGCAGACAATTTCCTTTTTCTTCCTCAATAAAAACACCACCAGCTGCAGCTGTCTCTTGATACATGGTCTGCTTACTTTGCAGCAGCAGAGAATAAAACTGACTGCAGCAGAAACATCTTCAAAAAGCTTTCACACACAAAGAAGTGTTTCTGTCCCAGGCCTTGAGTCTCTCTGTCCTCCACACATCCCTCTGACCCTGCTGCCTTGAGACTTTTTCTGTGTGTCATTAGCAACTGCCCTGACTCGGGGTTTGAGTATCTGGTGTGATACTGGAAGAGCTGCACGAGGTCTGGCTCTCTGGAGCCTCAGTTTGGGATTTTCACCCCCAGAACTCTACTTATACATTGGGGTTTTGTAAATTCTGAACACTGTAAAAAAACCCAAACAAACCTGTGCAGGCATTTTTTTTCCTCTAATAAAGACATAAGATGCTCGTAAGTTAAAAATAACAATAGATATAGATCTCTCACTGATCTCTGTCTGCTTTTCCGAGCACCTCTCGCACTCTTCTGCTGCTTCATCCGGGAGCACTGACCCACCCTGGGGTTACAGAAGCAGACTGCTGTTCAAAGACACCTTTTGCTCCTTCTTGCTTCTGTAACTGGAAGCAAAAGCAGTCTGCATGTAAAGAAGAATATCTGTATTTCATTTAGAGAAGAAATAATACCTGTTTATGTCTACTTTTGTACGTTCAGTGTCACCAAGGTGTAGATAACAGTACCTGAGCTGTATTTTGGGTCCAATGCTGCATGCTTACTTTCAACATTTAGATATTCAGCTTTTCCAGAGTTAGTGAGTTACATGATGTTTAACTCAAGCTTCCAACAACTCAAAAAAATCCTTCAGGAAAAAAAAATGTTTTTAATAAGTTGCTACAGGCATGGAAAATTCTGTCCTGAAACACAGGCTTTGGATTACCTGGAGATAGGTCTTGGAATGGAAAACTGCATCTCCAGCCCCAGGAAGATAAAATAATCATCTGTTCTGTCCACTGCAGAGCAGACGTTACCTTCAAACTGAATTAATGCAATTAAAACGGCTACACTTTCAGTTGATACTTATGTCATAATAATTATGCGTAACAGGGCCAAAAAAAGTTAATAAATATGTTTTAATAGCCCATGGCAATTTCTCATCACGCATCTGACAACAGCTAACAGATGTGTCAAGAAATTTCCTCCTGTGTAAAGAGCTTTGCTGTGAAGCGCTGCTGAGGATGTCACTGCACTATTAATTGCTTTTATTTGCCTTATTTTCAAAAGCCCTGCGGGTGTAAAAACTTCTGGCTAATGAATCGCAGGTACAACAGGTTAAGGGACTTTCAGATGTTCAGCTGAGGGGCTGGGGAGGAAATAGCTTTTATGTATTTGTGTTATTCTTGTGAAAAAATTACCAAAATTGCATATACAGTACCTTCAGCCTCTAGCTAGTACAATAGAAAAACCATCCTCCCCCTGAGCAGCAGCAGCAGGTATAAATCACGTGTTGAGTTTAGATCCTCACCTCTACACAACCAGTTCAGCTGGTCATGGAAATTACAGGCGAGTTTTACCCCTGGAAGCAAACTGACCAAATTAAGACAGATTCTTTTCAGAGAACAGCTACAATTTAGCAAGTTCCTGAGGAAAATGTTTACATCTAAGTGGAGGTCTGTGGAGCTCACTGGGGCTCTCCAAATATTGAATTGTACCACTGGGGAAAAAACTGCTCAGAGAGTTCTCATCCCAACTCCTTCCCCACTCTAAGTGAAATTTAGGGCTACCAGCATGTTTTCCAAAATGTTTCTTTTTGATAGACTTTTATTTTCCAGAACCTGGTTGGTTTGGGTTTTTGGGGATTTTTTTGGTTTTGATTTTTGTTTTGGGTTTTTATTTTTGGTTTTTGGGTTTTTTGTTTGTGTTTTGGTTTTTGTTTTTTTGGGGTTTTTTTTTTGTTTTGTTTTGTTTTTTTTCAGCCCCACCAGATCACACTACTAAGGTTGCACAATTTATCTGTGTTCTACTTGTTAGGCAAAAGGAGTATTACAAATTGAAGTCACAAGCATCAAAAGGTTTAAGGTTGAAGGAAAGAGACAACAGGAGAAGAGTGAAAGCAGACAACACCCACCTTCAAAGCTGCAAATTCCATAATTAATTCTTAATATATATTGCAAAGAGATGAAAATACAACACATGTAATATCTGAGCTTTGACTTTGGATTTGTATGAAGTACAGTGTCTGAAACAATAAAAGTAATTAAGATGGATAAATCTTTCTAAAAGCTGCTGAGCTGGCAGTAGCATTTTGGATTTCATTGCATTGAATAAAAAATTGGAATGGCCACAATCATCACGCCATCGAGGATTTTTCCAGTAGCGTGTTAAACAAAGGTGAATGTGTATTGTATCGTTTTGGTGCTTTTCTCTGGTCGATGGTTTCAAAAAATAACACACGTAGAGCACTGCTAGTGAAGAAAAATAAAATCTATTTGTCTTGTACTTTAAATGCAAGGTAATAAGGCAGGAGATTGGCAACGCCCAGTGAAGCAAGGAGACATTCTCCCACCTAGAACGAGCCCACACTAGAACTTGGTTTCAGGCACAGACAAATTTTTACTTGGAGAGAGGCAGCTGCACAGTGCTGGCTGCACGCAAACACCCATCACACACCTCAGCGCCTTTTGGACACTCAGGCAGCACCAATCCTGCTCATTAGCACGCAGCTCCCAGCCCAAGGCACTTACGGCTCCCTGCAAGCACCTGCCATAGAGTCAGTGGAAGGTCTTCTGTATATACTGTTATGTTATCCTAAATACACGAGGGGCTGGGAGGTATGAAGATATCAAAAGAAAGCATCATGAAGTAACACCGTACTCCTCTGCCTTGTGAAATTTGGAATTGAATAGGACTACTCCAAAAAAACCCACAACAACCCAAACATACTAATCTTTAAAAAATAAAATATTTTATTTGCAAAATCAGAGATTTCTTGTGATTTGGGGTTTTTTTGTTGTTGTTTGGGTTTCTTGGGGTCTAGCAGGTGTTTTTTTTTTTTTTGAGTGTTATCCAGGTCACAAAAACAAGCACCAAAAGGGACATATAGTCCAAGAGTAGGAAATAAAGGCTAAAAGTTCTGAATTCAACCTAATTTTATTTTGGTGAGGGCATGAGGCTTAGTTCAGTCTCTGCTTCCCTCTTTTCACTATATTTTTAAATGCAAATTGCTTCTCTTAGTCATTTCAGTGATGTCTAATTTTCCATCTGTCGAGCACAATCTCACTTTAACACCGCCACCTTTTAACTAAAAGCTTTGGTTTTCATGGTTGAGTTCCTTGATCAATTTCTTTAAATCACGTCTTATCCACAGGTGAAATATAGTCTGTAAATACGTACTAGCTTACTTATCTTCCTTAGAAAGTTGTAGAGGCAAGTTGTCAGGACATACTAAAGAAATACTCTGTTTAGAGAGCTTCTGGATCATATTTCATATTTTCTGAGTATTTTAAAAATACTCTATATTGCTAAATAGCAGGTACATAGAGAATGAACTTTTTTCTGATGACTGAATTATCTTTATAGGTTTTTCCACTCACAGACAACGGTATGTAAATATAAAGAGCATTTCAGGATTATTTTTGTGAGCGTACATTTAAAGGAAGGGAGAAGAGAGCTACGTTATGGATGTTGTTTAAGAAAACCCCGTATTCCCAATGCAAAATAAGGCTCCTGCTTTGTTTGCTCCCAGTGCAAGACAACAAACACCACATCTTTGTGCGGTAACGTTTTTATGGCTTGAGAATAGACTACTAGTCTTAAAAGAAAACTTATTTTCACTCAATGACATATGCTGACATGGGTGGTCTTACTAGCAATACATTTCTCTCAATTTAGTGGTCTCACCATGCAAGTTGGGGCTTGATGTTTAAGTCTAGTTTCACTCACCAACTAATGAAGTGTCATCTCTCCTGCAACTCACCCTACTGTATGTATTTGTATATGCAAATGGCCCTTATAGCCTTTGAGAATATGGCTTTCAAAGTAACACACCAGTAACCGGTAGTCAGCGTTGTTTCACTGCAATCAAAAATAATGTTGCAAGCACAGGATTGCATTTTCAAGGTGAGAAAGAGCAGGTTGCAGACCTTAATTTGCAATACTCTTAGAAAAAGAGAAAAGAAAAAAATATAGAAAGGAGTAGAAACCTAGTGAGAGTGTAGAAAGAGATGGCTCTGCAAGCAGTGCTTTTCAAAAATTATCTGGAATGCACCCGTCTGGTTTGAATGTACACCTTATCGCACCAAGGCAGACTGCGGAAGGAACAGAAAGAGCTTTAGAGAGATTATTTTCCCTTGTCTTACTCCACTTCTTTTCTCTAGGCCTTTCTGGTTGTTTTTTTCCAGTAGATAATGTGTACGAGACGAACAGTTTTTTCACAAAGAAAAGTAGCATCTCAGCAGTCCCAGAAATTTCAACCTCCCTGCAAAAACACAGCCAGGAGCCAGGGGTTTGCACGATGGGGAGAGGGAAGGGCTGGCAAACATCACACAGGCTTCCAAGCCCGCTGTGGATCTGCCAGCACACCTCAGCGCTTCCCTGAATAAACCTTTTCAACCCTGCTCTCACACAGAGCCACTGCGATGAACCGCAGCAAACGACGGGCAACGCCAATATGGATGCAAGCGGAGGGGCTGGCACAAAAACCCCAGGCTTATTCATCTGTGGCCTAATTAGTGTTTGCACCTGTATCACCTGCTGAAGAGATTCCTGCAGCAGAATCTTCTTCTCCTGCTGTGAACGCCCACAATTGTGGCCCTCTCAATTACAGGTGAGAGAAACAATAATGAAAAAAATACTGAAACTTGGCCACTTCTCAGAATTCAGCTGGAAGCAAACAGAGGGTGCTCGTATCTCATACTTTTAAGTGAATTTGAACACACAGTTTCACTTTCAAACAGGTATCACTTGGATAGACAAATTGTGTTCTGTACACCCACAGCTCCCAGCTCCTGGTCAGGCAGAAATAATTCCAGACAAAATCTTCTGTGGCTTCTGGGGACACAGCACAGCACCAAAACCCACCATCCTGCTCGTAAAAATGAGGATGCACTGCATGAAACTCAGCCTCTGCATACCATCTGCTTGAAAATGGAAGCATTTCAACCAGCTTAAGGGGTGGCTTTCCAGCCAGCATTTACTGCGATACCACTATAACACTTGCTAATAAGCAATTGTTAATTTCTAGTATCAGCAATAGCTCATCTTGTACTGTTCACTAAAGGGAGTGTGATCCCAGTGATGGAGTTTGATCAAGGTTCGTAGGAGTTTAAGCTGCATTTAATTATCACCAGAGGCTTGGGTTGGTTTTTTTGTTTGTTTGGTTGGGGTTTTTTTAATTCAACTCCTTATAACACTCATTGGATAAACCACTCTTTCTGCCTATGGGATTATCGTTTTCCTCCATTTTTTCCTCCATTGCCTTCTGGGAATAATTTTCATCCCAAGACTACTGATTTTTCTCTGGCTTTGAAGTAGATCTTAGCATAAAACCAAAATGAGAATCGTATTTCACTCCTATAAAAGTTAGTTCATTGGAAGGCAGGGGGAGGAACGTGAGAATCCAAATTGCATAAACCAGTCCTTTGCTTTATTAGGGACGTGTTGTTCCTTACTGCTGAAACAGCAAAAATCATAACTACTATCTGCAGGCATCCTGAAAGTACACGTGTAGTGTGAAATAACTAGAAATGCTGTTAAGGTGTCTTATTTTGTATAAATCATCATGAAAACCAATGTGCTGACAAATGTAGAAAAAGTCATCAATAAAAATGCAAATAAATATCACACAATTCAAAACAAAATCTTACTCCCAGGCATATTGCACAACGATGGTTTGGAGCCAACATCCGAATCCTCACTTCTCATGACTCACAAACCCATTTTTCTCTCTTTTTCTGGATTCTAAGGCCATAAGTAGCTGTAGAGTCCAGTCTCACTTCCTGCAGAACACAAACCGCTCCACTTCCAACAGTGAACTAATGAGCACTGACAAGGCATCTGGGGGTAATTTAAGTTAACAAAAGCATTTTCCTTTTCCTCAGTCCTGTCCTTCAGGCTTTTACAACTCCAGAGATTCCTCCAAGACCACCATAATTAATCTTTCCAGAGTTTGCAGCTGGGACCAAAGCCTTCCAGACAACTTTGTTTGCAAACCATCTAATCTCTTCATAGAAAATACTAGTCTACACGTGCATTTCTAAATAGGAATCATCTTCTAGGTTTTCTTAAGTATAAGAGGCATAATCTGAATCCAAGAATTCTGTGCTCGGAAATTTCCAACATGTTTCCTCAGAGGTATCGACACAAGAACCTGGGACTGCAACCTTATTCCTTTGAGGGAAATTCATGCCCCGCTCCAGTCCTACAAAATGCAGAGTTACACCTCAAAGATTTTCCTTTCTATATTATCACCACAAGTTCTTTCTGGTGCCCGAGATTTTTTTTCCTGTCTCACATACTTTATCCTCGTGTGAATAGGATTTCCAGTATAGCAAAAGCATTAAGAAGTCTTCCCCCAAATTATACTTATTGTTTAAAATAATTTGGTTTTTATATATACATATAAACATAAGAAGAATGCTTCTCTTAAAAAAAAAAAAAAATTATTTAATTGTCAAACTTCTACCTGGCACAAAAATGGGCAGAAATGACCCTGTTCTGAAAACCAAATTAGCCATGAACCTAACTTGCCTTTCAGTTGGTGGCCTGACCAGAAAAGGTAGCATCAGGAACCTCATGAGGAAATGTTTTTCAAATTTAGTTTTTTCAAACCAAAGAAGCTTTGGAATAACATAAGAGTGAAAATTTCCAAGTCCTCATTAAAACCGACAATTATTACAATAACTATTTTTCTAAATTCATAAAGGAGAAAAAAAAATTCTGAAAACCTTTACGTTAAATTGTTTCCAAAGCATGTACTGGCATCCAGTCACTCCTTACTGCTCCCTTTAGAGAAACTGTTTAAATGCTGTTTGGTACTTCTGACTGCATAAACATCTCTCTCATGATGACAGTTACCTACAATTATCTTTAATCATGTTTCTTTGCTTTGTCAAGGTACAAATAATGTTCATTACTTATGTTTTCCAGGCCCTGCAGTTTGATGCACATCCTCATACGGTTGCAAACAGATCTGAGAACTGTAGCTTTCAGTCAACTGCAAAAATATAAAGGTCACAATGGACTACAAAAAAATTTTCAGTTTAATTTAAAAGCTTTGAGATCCTAAAGATTCAGATTCACATAAAACACAATAAAAGCAAGACCCTTGTGCGATAAAAACACATGTATGCACCCAAAAAGTAACGAGAAAGAATATGACTCTATTTGAAATTTTGATTTTAAACCAGGGTTTTGATCCTGGGGAGAGCTGAGCTAATGTATTTTTTCCTGTCTTTACTTTCTTGTGGCGTGGACTCAACAACTGGAACAAACACGTAACAGCAGAAAGCATAACAGCTTTATGGAAATACTTTGTAGCTGAATGTCTGAGGAAATGGCAATGGCATTTTATGTCCTGCTTCTTTTAAGGAGAAAAGAAACAAATAAACAAACATATGGTGCATACTTTTCACTGCTCAGTTTACAAACAAAAATAATGAAGAAAATAATGACGGTAATAAAGCACAAATTCAGGCCCACAAGGGAAAAGACATTTTGTTTCAGTCAGCCTTTTCAAGGACACAGCGACAATGTTTGTACTTTTATACTGCAACTAGGGTTGCTGCACCCAAATTGCAACAGAGCTGGAGACTTACTTGTCACTCACTCTGTTCTGTCCATCCTGGCACTAAGTGAAATTCTCTCCTGCCTTCTTGGTTCTGTGTTGTGGGACATCATCGACACAGCTTTAAAAAAAAAATAAATTGCGTGTTAAGGAGTTTGCTGGAGGTGTTTCAATTTAACCAGCAGAGAAGGGGAGGACATGCCTGTTCTGTCTGCCTGGCTGTCCCTTTGGGAAGATGACACTGATGGAATGGTAACAGGACTCCACAGAATTGAGAGTTGCCGTTCTGCTTTTAGATAAGCATTTCAGAATTCAAATCCTGAAAGCAAGAAATACAATATCAGTAATCCCCACTGCTTCGCCCTTCTCAGATAGGAGCAGATGAGACCGGCGGTGCTCTCGCAGCACTGATCAGCCCTCAGAAGTCTCTCATACTGCCTCTGCAGCTCTCCGAAAAATATCTGCAAACCATCTGTTTTCCCCTCTTACATTTTGTTTATTTTTAGGATTCATTCCTTCATCTATTCCTGTCGACAGCACTGTTTCATTAATCCAAGTGGGAAGGATAAGCAGCTCGATTACCTCAAGCACTAAAAACTCTAGCATGCTCCACGTTACTTGAGGTCATTAAAAAAAAACAGACAAGGGATTTCGGCTGCTTTCTTGTCTCTGCACACTGTTCATCAGCCCAGGAGCTGTGCCACCAGGGACCCAGGGAAATCCAGCTCTGTTTCTGTGGAGCCACTCTGTGCAGGGCACTTGTCTGAAGCAATAAGCACAATAAGGTGATGGCCTTGTACGCTGGCTATCTAACCCAAGGGACAGGTTGCTGTGTCCCCTTCCTTAGGATACACCTCGGAGGAGGTTTTAGGCTATTCAAATTTGTGCCAGCAGCTGAAAAGCTTCTAGACAGCCTAGGAAAATGAAGAACAGAAATTTAGGTTGAATTTCTTCCTTCTCTCAGGTCCTACACTTCACATTTCACCCACCTGACTTGAAGGTTGTCAAACAGAGCATCCCAAGATCAATTGTCTCTACAGAAATCTCCAACTGTGTCATATAAACAACTCTAATCTTGCCTAGTTGTGAGCACAGACCACTGCTAGAAAATTCTTGCTTCCTTATATTGTCAAATATGTTACTATTTCTGACAAATATATGGAAAATAGCTTCGCATCCTTGCTACACCACAGTGTGGCAGCTCTACAGAAAAGTTGATTTTTCAAGTAAAATTGATTCGGTGAGTCTTGGTGTCTGCCCCTGAAAAAAGACCAGACTGTTTTGGATGTTACTCCCCTTCATGAAGGGACTTCTTTGGCATATGCACCAAAAATTTCACACAACCTGATGCACTATAGATATATACCCCTGTTACCTAAACAAAGAACAGCTTTTCAATTCAGTTCATAAACAAAATTAACAAATATGATTTTTACATAAATTAAACCCCACAAAACTTACTCCAAGCAATGCTTCAACTCATGAGAATAGAAACACAGACAACACCATGAGCATCTCAACATCCTACAGAGCCCGCCTTAAAAGGATTTATATCCCACACCAGCAATGAGAAATACCAAATTTTGAAATAAAACAGAACAAAAGTGTCTTATGTTAGCGTTTCAGAATGCCAGGGTGTGACATCTTCACAACTTCATTGTGACTCTAAAGGAAAAATATCGTTTCTGTTTCAAAGGGTTTAAAGTGAAAAAATAAGAGAATGGACAATAAGTGAATGTTAAAAAAAACAGAGGAAAAAGAAAAAGAGGATAACATTTTAATCAGAATTATGCACTGTTAATGCAAGAAATCTTTTCAGGGTGACAGTGTCCATTAAATAAATGTCTTCAAACCTTGAAAGTTTCAACATAATTCTACATAAAAAAGTTTTCTTTTTCTCCTTCCTGCTGTCTAAAAGCCATCTGCAATCAGTTACTAAATATAAGCCCGAGAAAAGCAATCAGACCCCATGTGGACTCACGTAGGTGTATAGGAAAAGGTACCACAGTTGTGAAACTGCAAGTATTTACCTCCAATCAAAACTTTCTGGCTGGGTTCCAGGCATCACTGAAGGCTGTTAGCATGTCTTAAAAACACATTGTAATTTGTCTCTGTTCCCTTGCATAAGGATATAATTCTAGGGAAAAAAAAGCTCTCTAAATGGGAAAAATGGGCTAAGCATAATCCTAATAACAGGTGTTAAGATTTGTATGATCCGGAGTGGCATAACATAAAAGTGCAAATTGAAAAAAGGAATAAAGCCGCAGTGGTTTCTCTAATACGACTCAGTGCTCACTCTCTGGTGAACCTCCCATCCTGATTTCCCAGCACCTGATGCATCAGCACAGAACGACTAATAGAATTAAAACACTTTCTCCATTTCAAAAAAGACTGCGTGAGAGGTATATGTATTTGCCAAAACAATGAAGCATTACTGACCCATTGCTATACAGCTGGTGTCTCCAGAGCCACTGAGCCCTCAAAGCACCCTTCTGAGGTACAGCATCCCAAAGGCGTTGTCAAGGAATGGTATATGAATGGTAACTTTTCATACATCATTTCAAACCTGCCAAAAACATTTCACATGAAAAATTAAAAAGAATATGTTAAGTTTAAACAGGAGATATACCATTTATTATTGATTACATCTGTGAAGACTGAAATCTTGTACTTTTCTCCATTAATAACAATTTCTCCTAGTACACTGCCAATATACAATTAAAAAAAAAAAAAAGATTGCAAGGGTCTTAGTCCCTGTGCAGAAGACGCCGAGCACTTCTGAAATCAAACCACTAATTTCAGCTACTAACGCACAGATTTACACACCTAATGCTGCATAACTTAGCTGGCCAATACTGGACTTTTTTATATGAATCTCTAAACATATTACAAAGTTCTCACCATTGCTGGAATAATCTAGAAAGTGGGGTTGAAGTTTATCAAGAATAGATCTAATGCACCTAATTTTGAAAATATATTCACAGGAGGAAAACCTGTCCTGCTGCCCTGTATCCATGTCTTCTTTGTTTTCTCCCTCCCATCTCATCAGAATTTAAATCCCATTCACCCCACTACTTTAAACCTGGAATTTATACATAACAGTCTATGGTATTATCACTCACTGCTACACTTGATGAAAATTAAAGCTGAATGCAATTTTTCACTGAAGTATTCAGGTTCAGGTCTGCAGCATTTTTGAATTTCTGTGGGATTTAACTCAATTGACTGAATATGAAGAACAAACTATACTCCCTTCCAGACACAGAACTTCCAGCATTTTAATGATGGAATTTCAAGTCAGGTTTTAATTTAAGAAAAAACAATTATTTGAAGTATCCAAACAGAACCAAAAAATATATATATATATATTTAAGCTAAACACAACATTTCTTTGAACTAGTAGCATTTTTTTTTCTAAAAATGTTATGAAGAATAATTTTCAGAATGGTTGTATTGTGGTAAAAGCAAAACTC
>WKFP01014207.1:391157-414380 GCA_011057875.1 Pterocles orientalis | reverse complement strand
AAAAAAGCAGTTAAGTGATTTTGAAAATTCTCATAAACATCTTTCTGCAACTTTTAATAAAACTTTTAATAAAACTTTTTATAAAAACAGTTTCAGGAGCAGGCATAGAAAGTCACAATCTAGCTCCACTCCTCTGCTGGGCTGGGAGGATGAGCTCAGCTCTGCCCTGGGTGTCACTAAGATATATCACCATAAGAGCAGGTCTGGACCAATGACTCTCTGGTTTGCAAACACCAACAACATCAAACTTCTGCAGACCAAACCGAACACACATTGGCATGACACACGAACTAAACCAAAAGTGTCCAAATTTAGTTTTTGGTACAGATATACCATGCTCATTCTTATTTTTCATTACCCACTGCAGGGAAGATCCTGTAAATAGAAAGCTAAAACCAAATTGCACCTGTGCTTTATATTAAGTGATGTTTCCTGATAGGAACGTCTCATCCCTCCTGGCTAGGCAGACAGATGGTGACACATTAGAACAAGCAGATTTTGTTAAACAAAGCTGATTTTTTTTTTCCTTCTGAAATAAGTTTGGTTGATGAAATTATTTGGCTGAGTTAATAACCTAAATGGGAGAAAATTTTAGAGGATATTATTTCAACTAATTCATTAGCGTAATTAAAGCCATAAATGAAGTTTGATTCCAAGCTAAACATTCTAATTTGCTTTTACCTTCAATCAGTGGAAATTTCACTGTTCTTATCCTGGAAGAAATAAGCTTCAAAGAAAATCACTTTGTTTCCAAGAGTTGTTTTAATCAGTAAAGAATACCATTCAGCTCTAATTTCAGAGCTTTTCTGATTCACAATTAGTGTTTGTTGGGGAGATAAGAGTCTTAATGTGTTCATAAATCTGGTCTTGTACAACAATAATTTTTGCATGGTAATAAAATACTGACTGAAATCATTATTACATTCATTAATAAACACTTAATTAATAGATTCACCAAAAAAACAGAAAGTGTCAAAGTATAATTGAATCAAGGCTATTCTAAAGAAGGTCCCTTGGAAATCTATTATTGAAATATTAATTTCATTATCTTTATGAATCCTACGGAAAAGGATAGAAACGCAGCAGTTTTGAGCCTTGTAGGTGATTCAGAGGTAAGCCAACTGGTTACTTCCCAGGAAAACTCATATTGCACAACATGTTCAGCTCTGGTAAAAACCGATGTGGAACACAGTTCAACGCAAACTAGTGTGAGGAACCAAGAATGGGTATCAAAACCCATAAGATAAAGAACTGCCAAGCACAAATAAGATGCTAGGGCACTGCAAATGGGAGCAAATGCAATCCCTCAGTGAGTTCACAGAAGAATACCAAACAAAAACCTGTTCTTGCCATGACGTATCATTACCGAGACCCTCCTGGAGGGCTGTAATCAATAACAGTGTCCAGATTTCTAAAAACTGATGAGTATAAAGAAATCAGGAAGTATCTTTCCAGCGCTCAACAGATAAGGCAAGATACAGTTTATTTTTTAAAAGCATATGGTAAATCAAATAAAATACTATGCCTGACAGCGCAGCAAAGTTAGATCTCGCATGGTCCTCAGCTGAGCCCTTCTCAGCCATTTTTCTCCACAGGCTGTGTAACACCTCAATGTCTCTAAGAATTTCAATTCACCAGGTTTATTAGGGAACACAAGTTATTAAGGGCTTGATAATCTCAAGTGAGCTTCGTGGATGAAGCCTCATGCTAATTATTCGAGTCCCCAGAAATTATTCTGTTGAATATACAAAAAACCCACCCCAGGTGCTGCGCTGTGCTGGACCAGGTATACAGTCACCCGGTAATCCCCCTTTGGGTAAGTTACTAGTGAATTTTAGTCCTTGGCTGTTAACCACAGTAGCCCACAGCCAACGCTGGAGTTAAAAGAACCAGCTGCAGTAGTGTCCATCAGTTTTCAAAGGACAAGCGACTAGAGAGCGATGCGATGCCTTGGTGTCACGTAACCAAGCATTTCTGCAGCAACAGTAGTGTGGGGAAAGAAAGCAAATGGCTAAGCTTCTTGAATGACTTTTTGCTACGTACAATGTTGCTGGTACACCTCATTCCACTTTTAGACATATAAAAATATATAAATATATGAATGTATTTTAAAATACATATAAATATATAGAGAAAGCAGAAGCAGACACAAAACCCACACTGCCTTCACATTAATCTTTTAAAAGAATGAATAATTTAAAGTAATGAATTATTTAAAAGAATGAATAATTACAGAAGCATTTGGTCTTTTTAAGGGTACAGATGGCAGGGGAAAAAAACCAACAAAATCCAAAAAAAGACCACACAGTCAAGTTGAAGCACTGAGTAGAATGTAGCACCTCGACTGCATCTCACACAGATAACGAAAATGCAGAACAAACGATCCAGTGCAGCACCAAGAGCTCCAGTTGAAAGGAAACCAGACGAAGAGGATTCAGGTTATTTGGAGACAAAGGCTCGAAAGATTAGTGACAGTCAGGCAGGGGCTCCAGGTGCCCTGAAAGACTCCAGGTTTCAAAGCAGACTGGAAATGAGGGATATTCACAAATATTTCCTCCAGGCACTTCATTTTTTTTTAGCTTCAGCCTGAGTTATAGCACATCTCTTCTCACCACTGTTCTTTGGAGGAAAAAGTGAAGTTCAAATGTACTTATGGTATATTCATCCACCCTTGAACTACAAATTAAGACTGCCTGTCAAGTGCCAAACCTTTATCTTTTCAACAAGTCGCAGGAGCAGGTTTTATTCTCTGTATAACGTGACTGGAAGGGGTTGCTGCTTCCAAATGAAAGGAAGGTTGGAAAGAGAAGCAGAAGCCAGGAGCTAAAAAAATAATAAGCTTAGAAGTCAAAAACACAGAGAAAAATATAAAGGAGAAGAACAGGGTAGGAAAAAATATTTCTCTAATAATAAATTTAAGACCCAAAAAAGAAAACAAACCAAATGTGTCTCTAGATTCTCTCTGAATTTTTGCAGCCTCGTAAGTGCCCAGTAGAGCAGCTCATCGGGAGGGATTTGAATATTTACAGGATAGAGATACAAGAGATAAAACGGCATATACGTGTGAATCCAAGCAAGCTTCAGATGAGACTCACATTACTGAGCAGATAAAGAGAGAGAAAAATGATCATAAAGAGAAGCAAGTACAAGGAGTGATCAGAAAAAAACAAAAGACAAAAAACATCTCTCTGACCATGGTGGAAAAGGGGACGTAGGGATCCAAAGAAAGGCAAAGCATCCTGACAGCATCATCTCACAACACTACAGGCGGAGAGCCATGGGGGTAGTTGGGTGCTGCAAAGGGCAAGGCCACAGTTAACACGTGGAAAGAGAAGTGACAGGGGTATGAAGGAGCACGAGCGCTGGCACTATGTTGTAGCCAGACTATACGAGGCCAGGGAGAATACACATTTGTGATCAAATGGAAGGAGCAAACTTTTTTTGTCTTCCTGCTCTCAGGGCACCAGCCGCTGGAGGAACGTTAAGAACAACTATTGCTGTTGAGATTGAGCCGGTTTCAAAATAAATAAATAAAATCAATCACATTTACCTTTCTACAACCAATGAGACAATCTCACTGGTTTCCAATTCAAAGAGAAAACTAGTTCAAAAGTTCTGATATTGGACTCAATAGCTCTACCCCCCACAACACAGAATGCTGTTCTTCTTGCTGCATTGACTTTGTATGCTAACGTCTCCTCCACCAGCTCATCTAAGTCCAAGAGAGAAAACTAACACAAAAATAATACAGAGGCTTTATGGCTGGAAAAAGGTATGAATTAAAAATTGAGGTACTCATACCACAAAGATTATTTTTTTTTTAAAAATGGAGAATGTCACCTTCCTTTGCAGTCTTAAAACAGAAACCGAGATCCAGATGTTCTAGACAAATCATTGCAGATAAAAAAAACCCTACAGGAAGCTCAAATTACCTGAGTGAGTCATGTATGTCAGTTCTCTTAAGACAAGTACTTTACGTAACTATACCTAATTTTGCAGTAAAGTTTAAGATTATTATTTTGCTTATTCTTCACTTAATAAAAGGAAAAGAGCCCTTCAGATAAAAAATTAGCAGCAGTACCAGGAAGCTATTCACATGGGGAACCCCACACAAAGATCCATAATCCGTCTGTTTTCATATAACATATAGAAAAGAAGACGACTGCATAAGCTTCAAAAATAAATCACGATCTATTAAACAGGACATGATAGGTTTGGTTTATGTCACTCTGCAAGGCAGGAAAACTACCTTTTCTGAACCTGATAAGAAATTCAATCTTCTGCCATCACAGAATCCAATTGCTTTGGCTGTTTTGACTATATGAAAAGATGAAAACTCAATCCTTCCCCTGAATTTGGGCTAGATTGATTAGGGGGTGGTTGTATTGATTAGCTGTGACAGCTAGCACTAGTCATAAACAACGAAAATTATTTCTTCTCCCCATACTGACCTTATATAGAAAGCCTGCAATGGAAAAACTTTGTGGCTGTGCATGGGGAGGGAGAAGAGGCCACCTCCTTCACTCTTCTAGGTACTCTCTTAAGTTGGAAGTCTTAAGGGATTATTTTTGTTTGGAATGGCTTTTTGTCTCATGGCTTTTCTTCTTGTGCCCTAAGTTAATTAAACCCTTAAAGTAAAAAAGAAGAGGAAAGAAAAATAATTAGGAAGGCAGGCCCCTCCTCACCGTATACCATGGGTGTTTTCACCCACACCCGCAGATCAGAAAGCAGCACGGAACTGATTAGAGACTTTTATTCTCCCTGTCATTTCACCCTCCCCCTTTTGTTGCCCTGAGCCAAAACTGAATTACAAAGGAACAGAAACATTAGCTAAGCTCAATCTTTTCCCACAAGCCATATTCCACTGAGCTGGGTCACTAGCACACACTGGCACATCTTGCTTCTACACATCCCTCCACATTTGTTAGACTTGGTTCATCCTTGGATGTACCTAATTCAGAGGCACTCTTACACATTTTCTTCCTTTTCTATGAAAAATAAAATACTCCCAGAACCCAGACTTCTTGGTGCAAACACTATTGACCAGCAGAGTTATTAGAGCACTTTATCGCAGCTACACAGCTCAGATAAACACATGCAAGGCATCTCAAGGTAAAAGCCTTCAGGGTAAAGTTAATTTTACAGCATAATCACTTCGGGGGCCTGGTGTATACCAGCAAAACAATAATAATGCAGAAAATATGCCCCAATGCCTTTCCTGAAACTGGGATGGGCAGTTACTTCTCTCTCTGTTTACTTAAAGAAGGTATAGAGAGTCAGTACTAGACCCAGCGTAATGCCACGTACTCCAAAGCCAGCTGTGGGACAAAACTACTGTGCTCTTACATACACATTTACCACAGTTTGCTTTTTTCCAATTATCTTAAAAATTCCAATAGACACAGAAACTCATTTAATTGAGTTCCATAGGATGAGGTAGTGTCTTTTGTTCTGATGACTGATAGATGGAGAAAGAGCTTTTACCAGCTCATTTTTTAAAATTCAACCTCATACAGGCAAAATTCTCGTTTTTTTTCAAACATATCTGATATTTCTTCTCTCACAGGCCTTGTTTCATTAATCCACCACATAATTTATCAGAGAATGACAAAACTTAAGCAAAGCACAAGGAGAACTGCAGGAGCGCGAAGGAAAATGAGCCCAACCTCAGCTCTTCCAACACGGTTAGAAAGCAAAATGTTTGTCAGTCTGTTTTGCAAGTCCCCAAAATATGCTAATGCATCCAGCTTTTTTTATATGCTTATCTGAAAGACAACTTTCTTCACTTGGTTTCCTACAGCTCTAACAATTTTAGTAACAAAACATACGTGCTTTCATTGATTTTGACAAATGATACCGCAGTTCCCAGGGTATTCGTCACAGCAGCATCTTCCAACTCAAATACTTTATTTTCACAAATAATTGAGTTGAACATCACAACTAATGTCACTACTCCCATTCAGCCCTTCGAGAAATTTTGTGCTATTTCAGGAAAATATGAAAAACAAAGGTACAAGAAAGAAGTCCCAGTGTTAGACTAAACAAGGTAGCACTGTTCAGCATATTTAGACAAAAAGTATTGATAGAGATCGGATGATCTACAGCAAACCACAGTGGCTAACTTATCCTCCCCCTCCCTTTTCCAGCCATGACAGGTTGTTTTTATCCCACTCCAGTTAACACGGCGGAGAGGTTTCCAACCCCATCTCTGGTGCACCTACACATCTAATGCAATTCTGGGGATATCCAGCATTTGCAGAGAATTGCCTTAAAGTGCCTTACAAATTCAGAAGTTCAAAAGTGCACAAAAGACCCATGTATGTTATACCCTCATCTGCTCACACACACATCTGTACAGCATCACTCTCTTCTGTTCCAAACCTATGGCTTTCCTCCAAGGAATTATTGGCATTTCCTCCCCATTCTTTGTATTTCAGGTTTTATTTAGATCACACTTAGACTTTATCCATTTAACTAGAATTCTAGTTAACAGCCACCACACTGGCTCATTACACTACTGCCCTAAACGTACATTGCCAGAACAGGAGGAAGATGCTTTGACCTAAATGTAAGAACAGATTTCTGAGCATCAGAGATCTCCCAAAGTAGTTCCTGCTTCTGCAGAGTGGTTTGCACGTCAGACACACTTCTCAGTGTTGTTTAAAAAAAGGAAATAATGTATTTGTACAACTAGGCATGAGTGGTATAGCCATGGCCTTCTTGTTTCCTGTTTAATTTCTTCCTTTCCTACCAGGCCTTAGAGAGAAGCAGCCAGACGATCAGTCAGATCTACTTCTGACAGTATGGCAGCAGTGACGAGGTGGGCAGTGCTCGACTATCAAAATATTTTACGCCCACTGTGCTTCTGAAGGTGTCTGAACACAGTGATGTTTCAGGGCACAGGAGATCCGGGCTGCAATTGTTCTTTTCTGCTTTGAATAATGGATGTGAATAAATATCCCTACTTCTCTATTGTCCTTCCAAACACTAAAATCCTCTGTTACCTGTTCCTCTGAAGAATAAGGTCAGAGCAGGATCCACTAAGCTTTCTGTGGCAGGTGCAGAAAGCCATTCGACATAGAACAGCCACACTGCTGTATAAATTAGCCATGAAATCCTTGTAGAGAGTGAATAATCAAAAAGAAGCAAAGAACCTTACTTTTTTTTCCCAGATATTCATATTTATCAAAAGCCAGACTTCACATTGCATCTAAAAAAAAAAAAAAATGTATGTACCACGCACGGAATAATATTTGAGAAAAGGCAGTCAGTTTAACGTTGCCAACTCCTGTGATGCTGGGCTGTTTCAAGAAGATAGACAGATCACAGACTCTAATATTAACCAAATTTTTTCTTGTAACCTGTGCTGATAAATCCCTAGCAAGGTCATATTTAAAGGAAGTTTTCTTGATATTGTCTGCATCTCCCATATGTGCCTGAACAGACTAGTAATTGAAAGGGCGAGCAATAGCTGCGATATCAAGAAATTCCAACATACGATTGACAAAACGGACAGCTGGGCAATTGCAGCCACAGCAATTTCAGTTGCTACAGTTTTCAGGCATGCCCACACAATCATTAATTTAGTATTTAACATATTTCTCCTTATACAGACTGGCTTCTCCCCAGAAATAACTATTTTCTGAACATGCCTTCTAATGGTGTTCTTGATGTATACCTTTCGAGCACAGGCTGCCTTAGAAATGAAGGGTATTAGATATTCTGAATCCCAGCAAAACACGTGAATCCTAGAACTCCACCCAATATCTTTTGCAGCATGCTGTAATTCCTGACTGAATGAAAGCATATCAATAAGTGCCTTAGATCTTGATTTAAAATTAAGAGAACTGGAGAGCTCGTGATTCTAACAGTCTTCATATACATCAGTATTTTCTTCATCTTCCAAGATGAAAATCAGTTATGGCCTTAGTACAGGGACGAGTAAATTTGAGAGTCTATGCACGACACAAGACCCCTTTCATAGCATGCAATTCAGTACTCTTATTTCATAAAAATTTCTGAGAAGCCAAATAAGAACTTATTTAACAGATACTACGTCTGCGTATTTCCCCACCTTGTCCTGTCAGTTGTCTTATTCTTGTGATTTATAAAAAGCTTGCCATTGGAATTGAATGCACCGAAATTCCCAGCCAATTAGTAAAAGCTAACGCAAATACAACTGGAACAGCAGCATGTATCTGCAGGACAGATTTAGTGAGGTACCCGGCCCCTTGCAGACACGATCCATATAAAAAGAAAAGAGAAGATGCTGGAAGACTGTGTTCTTTCTGAGCCAAGCCATAGAGATAAATGCGCTGCAGCCTGTTTCAAAATCTTTTTATGGCCATGATACCGCTGGGTCAGGGTCTGTTTTGTAGAGCAAAGCAGATTTTGACAGAACGGTATCTCTCTGTGGCTGTAATAGAGTAATGTATCAAACTGGCGAACAAGAAAAAATAGGATGCCATTTTTTCCAAGTTCACGGAAAACCATAGGGGTGAGTCATTACACAAATGAAGAACCCAGAACCAAAGAACTCAAAGAGCGCAAAACCACTCTAATGTAACCTTGAAGCATCCTTCTCTGGCACATACACTGTTTTACAACAAACACACACACAAAGGGAAGCTTTAAATACCAAGCATGACTTGCCTCGCTATTAGACGTAACTGAATTTCTCATTTGTTAGGTAATAAACAGTTTGGCGATTACCATTTCATTTACATGTAGGAGTCATTCGCAAACTTCTGAAGGTCAGAAAGATGTTTCTGAAAAACACAGTGACAAAATAAGGGATTTTGTAGTCCGCAAGAATAAAGCAAAAAAAAAGTATAAGACGACCAGGGACCTGGCTGTGGTCATGAATATTTTCACAAGCCTGCAGAAAACAGCACAGTGTTTAGCCAATAGACTCTAACTTATGTTAATATTCACTTTCAAAGTCTCTTGACTTCCAAGAAAGTGCTGTGGCATGTAATTATACATTAATTTGCATGACTAAGCAGCCCTCAGAACTTTTTTTTTTTTTTTTAGATTAAAAAAAGCCCCAAACAATAGAACTCTGATTTCAGGTGGGTTTCGAGAAAATATTGATTTGTAAAGGACACGGGGATCACATCAACCCAAATTCACTTAAATATCTGAATATTTATGCAATACCTATTTTTATACAGGTGTATATATATAAGCATTTATCATAAAAATATTACAACTGAGGCTTTTAAAGCATTACTTAATATAATACCTAATGTGAGATGGCACCAGCAGCAGAAAGACAACCCAGAAAGCTAAATGAGCTGGTGACAGAAGTCAGCATAAAAAGTGCAAAGATATCACAAATTTAAGAGACCTTACAATTGAGATTTTTGCTAACACTCACTGTTAAGCTCCAGGGTTCCAGTGTCATTTATTTTCTTGCCTTGAGGAGGGAAATTAGAGCATTGTAAACACCAGGAATGAATGTTTCTCTCTGGTTGGAATCACTGAGGAATCAAAGCTCTGTGCAAACCAGCTGGAAGAAGTGTTTAACTGGTAACACACACCGGGAGATACAAGCTGACTCTTTTATACAAAGCTTGTGCACACGACTATACGGGAGGCGGAGCTATCTGAACGGGTTATATTGATATTTCGGGATAAGACTCTTTTTTCCAGACACTAAGTTACATGTTGCACATTATCTACTGTCTGTATTGTCCACTTGCATGGTTAAATAATATGAAGCTCCACACTGACCCTGAAAAAAAACCTTAAAAACAGCTATTTAAGCGCTAGGTAAAAGTTGAGAGGAATGGTCAAGTGGCATAGTTTGTGTGACCTCTCATTTAGGTGACCTGAGCCAGAGACAGGGAGAGTTGCACAACTCAAAACCTCCGTGCTCTGCCGCTGCCCTCTGACAGGGGCTTTTTGAGGGACAGATGGAGTAGATGCTGTATTCTTTTTGGTAGGGAAGTTTGAGAACATGGACTGGCGCTGGATCAGGCAATGAACAATCTAGATGCCTGGCACTCCAAATTTTAAAACAGCATGCTACTACGAGGTTATATTTCCCATCTCTACAGCTCATGTGTGCCACATGTAATGCTGTAATTCAAATTAATTTTTCATAAAATAAAAATAACTCCTCATGCCCCAGCCAGCGGGGTACTAAACATAACTAGAAATTTAAAAAGTTTCAAAGAAGGAATTCCACTTATTTTTTTTTTAATATTTCCAAGCCTCTTCTTATACACATGCACAGCATCTGCCTGTCTGCTTGACAGCTGTTACTAAATGACAGATATTCCAGCACAGAGCTCCTATCCTAAAGAGGAATGTGTACAAGCATTCCATAAAATAATCACAAGATCAATGTTTAGTATGAGAATTTTCATATGCCTTTCCTCTGTTTAATATCCCAAATGAATACAAATAGATGTGTTATGTCCTATAACTTTACAGCTACAAAACTACAATCTGAGCGATAGTCCTTCCCCCAGCTGGGAAAACTACAAACTGTATGACTTCTCAGCTCTGATAGCAATACTGGTACAGCTACAAAACAAATATCGAATGACAGTATACTGAATACTATTCCCACAGAGATTAATGGGTTTTGCCAAAATAATGCAGATTACACAGTAATGCGAGGCACTAACACTTGGGAAGCAAAACAAAATCTAAGGGGAACACCTGGTGAGCAACATTCCTGTTTGTCCTTTCTGCATCTTCCGCTTTGAACCTGCACCTCTGACTCGATGAAGGCTTTGCTCTTGAATTGTGCAGGAGAAGCAAGAACATTTCTTCACCATTTGTACACACTGGACTCATCTCCGTGTTGCGATCAAACAGCCTTTCTGAAGTCCTCCTTGTCCATACGCAGGATCTGCTTTCAGTCCTCTCTCCAAAGTGACGCTGGCCCAGATGAACTCGTTACATGTTCTCCCAATAAATTAACAATCAAGTTGAGAAGTTCTAGCCAGAGGCTGAGGTTTCAAAATAACCCAAAAAACTCTACTCCCACAGCTAAGAAAAAGAAATGCAATTTGCAAATGGCTAAATTTTCCAAATTAACGTTCTTCATTTGGCACCTGATCTGCAAATATATCTGGTGAACAAGGTGCCAGAGAACGAGCTAGCAATGGTGCTGCTCTGGCTTTTCTTCTTATCCCTCTTACTGCCAGCATTAAACCAGTGACAGAAGATACAGCAGATAAACTCAGATCGATCCTTAAGCTGCCACCTGCCACAGGAAATGCTTAAGCCTCCAGAAACAGGACAGTCTGAGGTAGGACAGGCAGTTGTTATGGTTTTGACCGTGGCTAGCAGCAAAACACCACAACAGCTGCTTGCTCACCCTCCCCACTCCAGATAAAGGAGATAAGAGCCCAAGCATCTGAGACCAAGAGCTGACCAAGAGCATGAGACAACCCTGAGAGAGGGGAGACCCAGAGAGAGCTGACCTGGAAAAAGAGAGGGAACTTCCAGGCAGAGACTCACCTATATACTGGCCACGACGTGCATGGTATGGAATAGACCATTGGCCAATTTGGGTTTCAACCCTAAACCTAAGTTTGAATCCTGGGCTGGTAATTGGGTTTGTGCTCCCTCCCAGCTTCTCCTGCCACTGCAGACACTCCTGGCAACAACTATGAACATCAGGATGTTATCAGCCTTCTCCTCAGCACAGATCCAAAACAGCCTCACACTAGCTACTATGAAGAGAGTTAACTCTGCCCCAGCTGAAACCAGGGCAGCAATGGTAGCAATCTTTTACACTGAAGCTAAACTGCTTCACAGGGATCGATTAAATATACGCTGAGCCAAGAAAAGGATTCACAGACCACTGGTTTGGCTATCTGATTATTCTCCAGGGAAACACAGCTTTCTGCACTGCTCTGCTGAATGCTTAATGCAAGGAAAGCGTTGAACAGCAGAGACATGGGGATGGATGTCTCCTTATCTCCCAGCTAACCACTAGAGCCTCTGGGCTTTAGTCATGCCAGCTCTGTTTGCTACACCAACAAATATTTAACCCTTCTGCACAAAGGGAATCACGTTAAGTAGGCTGAAGCTCTTTCTATCTACGAGGGTTTATCAATGCTTCAGAGTATAATATGCCCATGCCCAGCAAAGCTAGAAAATTTCAAAACCAAAACAAAGCCAGTAGAAACACCCCCAGCCAAACAGAATGGGCTCATTTGTGAAAAGCTGATCTATCTGGTCACAGTGCAAATTAGTAGAGGAGTATCTAATTATTTTTATTATCTCAAATGAAAAAAAAGTTATCTGCAGCTCTGACAAATGACTGGTTATTACCATAATATAATATTTACAAGCAATGGATTACATAGACCCTGACATATTTTTTTCTGAAGCAGCATATAGAAATAACAATTTCCCACAAATCTCAAAAAATAGTCCCTACAAATCCTAAGCTAGCTGCATTACACATACATGTGATCTATTAGAAAAACCCTCATGCAGTAACGAACCATCAGCCATATAGTCACAGCAGTAACAGCCACATTTACATTTCCTCACTAAGCTAATGAGAAGAAAAAGAGAAAGATCTTTGTTTATGCTATAACCAGAAGCCATTGTAATTATTTTCCTAGCACTAACTCAAAAAAAAAAAAAGCCTGCTATAATGAATGCACACCGGCTTTGTCAGATGGTCAAAGTTATTTCTGGTTTGGTGATGGAATGTGGTAGGTTTGATCCCTGAGGACCTGCCCAGTAAACAGTAATTTGGGGATCGTCTCTAGCAATGCAAACAATGAAAATTAAGTTCTACAACAAAAAAGGTTTTGCCACTGGGCAGACCACCGAATAAAAAGCTTGAGTTGCATTAGTTCCTCTTATCTGTATTTGCAAGCTGTTCACAAATAGCAAGCCGAATGATAGATTTTTCCATAAATATTCACTTCATGTTTACTAAAAAATAAAATAGTAGTTTCCTATTCAAATTTATAGTAACTATTTCCTCTAGAAATATCATTTTCAATAGGAAACGTAAGCATAGGAAAAGCTTTTTTGGGTAGAAAGTAGCAGAACCCATGCCAAACTATCAGCTTTGTGCACAGACCAGAAAATGCTCCAATGCACTGGAATTCAAATTTTATCAAGTCAGTCAACACTTTCCTAATAAATGCCATTTTCATGCCCCCTTTTTGCATACTTAAACTAGGACCAAACAAGCAATATAACACCAATGAAATAGAACTAATGAACTAGAAATTATGGGCCCTTTTTTTTTCCCTGGAAATATATCTCCAGACCATCAGAAATTCAACCACGGTGATGAAAGACTCAAACCCATTAGAGTTGTTTTTGTTTCTGCTGTCATGTGGCACAGATTGTAACACACAGTTCAGCGAGGAAAGCAATTTGGAGGGACACAGTCAAAGGGCTCCTCCTCCCATATGTATCACAGAACAGCTCCAGACACTATCAATCAGATCATCGGGCCACTCCACTCACTTTACGCATATGGGAGTTGGTAAGTAGTTCACAGCAGCACTTCAGAAGAGCTACAGTAAGCAGCTTGATACAACTCAGGGTGGTGTTTTTTGGGTTTTTTGTTTTTTTTCCAGACAGATAACCATATAAAATTTTTCAGGCTTTGGGATTCCCAGAGAAAGGCTGGACCCTCAGCTCTTACAAAGCACCACAGTTTCATAGAGATCAATGATGTAGTAAGTGTGAAAGTCATTTATACTCGTCAAAGATCTTGTCTACAACGCCTGGCTGATGGCCACCAAACAGGCCACAAAGCTTTGAGAGGACTCATAAAGCACTGCCCAGTAACAAAAAAGAAATTCACTGCTGCCCTTGAAAACGGTTGATTTAATAGGAATTTTCCTTTGAGATGAATATATAAACCCCAAACTAGAAGGACAGCAGTGACAGGGATCACTGGTGCATAAAAGCAACTGAACTAAAAGAACTGAAATCACAATTTTTATGACATGCCCCACATGCCTCACTCAAAGCTCGGTTCTAAAGATTAAATGGCCAATACCTGGTGTCCAGAGGAGCACAATGCTTCCAAGAGCAGAGGCAGAACAGCAGGAATTCAGAAATTGTGCTTGTTCATGGAGAGAAGCAGCACCCATAGAAATGTTTTAGATGTAGAGAAAGTCACGTTAGTTAATACATCCTAGGTCTCTACTTTGTCATCAGGTTAAAAGTGAGGCAAGTAATTCAACAATTGCCTTTCCTCCTACAATCCACCAATACTTATTTTTTAAAAAAAAAACCCATCTTCCTATGTTTATATCACATATAGATTTTAACATGCATGTACATGTGTCTGTACGTGTGTGTACAAGTTACGCACAAACTCAAGCAGCAGTGTGAAGTTACTATGCGCCACAGCGAGTGGGGTAGTCCTGTTTAATCATGGTAACATCTGTTGTCCTGTCAAATAAATAGGGAAATGGAAAATATACATAGTTAATTTAATGATTCCAGTCATTTGCTAAAAGCAAAAAGGGAGCAAAAAAAATTTAGAGTGTTGATATTTTCTTTTAATCAACCCCATGCTCTAAAAACTGCCTGAACCATGAGTGGTGCAGGACAGGGTACAAAGCTCCCTCACCAGAAAAGGTCATTCAGGCCTTGAACGCACAGATAAACTGAGAAGGGATATTAGTTCATTATTTTGAGCTCCGGAAAGGTCAAAGGCTTCAGTCTTTCACACAGTTGCTCCTGCACTGTAACGAGCATTATGATGAACTGCATGTGGTCTGGCTTGATTTAAACAGTGAGATCACAGAAAGGAATTACAGCTTCCCTGGTGATCAGCTCCAGTGGCTGATTCCCAGATTGCAATGGAGAGAAGGGGAAAAAACACCCACCACCAAAAAACCCCCACAAAACACCAAAACAAAACAAAAAATAATCCACATCCAGCACAAACGGGTCAGGCTCAGCCTCCAGCTGCTAGGCACCACCAGACTGAAGAGCTTTGGTGGCCAGTGGGTGGGTTGGGGGTTTTTTATTGTTTTTCCTCCTGTTAGATTTATACATATTCGGTCACTTCTTACTTCCTCTTTACTTCTTTGACTTTAAAGTACCAAATAGCCTGATCCTTCTCTCATTACAATGAATTTTCATCTGCCTTCAAAAGTGTCGGACCTTTTTTTCCTTTTAGATCATCAATTGCACGTCACAACATTAAAAGAAGTTACTGAAAACCCAATGTCATATACCAGTATCACCATTCTCGCTAGTCCTGTAGACTTATCACTTCCTTGCTCTTATTTACTGCTCCCTTATACATCCCCCTGCAGAGCATCTCACCTCGTTCGGTTACAGCATCACACAGACCATATGTTCTGTTGTTTGTACACTGGTACCCCCAGGTCCTTTTAGTTGCTGCCTTCCAGGGTAATTTCTCATTTGAAGTAAGCTCACACACCTCATTTCTACAACACTCACTTTACATTTGGTGTATTTAAAGCTTATTTCTGTTTCAATGAGCCTCTATTTATCATTCTTTCAACTGTTGATGTATCTGAACGTTTTCTCCATATTGATTTTATAGTTACTGTTGCAAAAACAGTATAGCAGAGCTGCGGCAAACTTAATAGGATGATTTCCTATAATCTATCCTGGAGTCCTAGGGACTGCTAACATCCATCAGGCCAGGAGCTTATAGCACTTGTGGAAAAGAAAGGCCATTCTGGCATGCCCACAAATTTACTCTGGTGGAAGTCTGGAGGGAGAGAAGAAGAAAAAAAAAAAAAAAAAAAAAAAGCAGCTATCAAACTTTGTCAAGTAAGGAAGTATTTGGTCTTTGCTGTAAAATAAAGTAACAGCAAGAGAGCTCTCTACTGCACAGTCAACAAAGGTACACGAAAAAGGAAGAGGGCTCATGAACTGTGAGAGCTTAGGCTACCAAAGGGGCACTCCAGCACTGGCAAAGGGCCCATGAACCCCCAGCTGCCACATTGACACTTGTCTTGCACAATGAATAACAAGCAGCATCTGAATTATCTTTCTTCAAACAACCACAGAAGATTTCAGGCCAGAGAGACCAAAGGAAACCATGAAGTGAGCCAAGGGGAAATAGAGGAAGATAATTTTTCTGCTAGTCCACGATGCACTGTGCAGGAAGGGGAACGACCGACATCCTGGACCGCACACAGTGACGCCCCAGGCAAGCCCAGGACCACACTGGGACAGAGCCAGGCACAGTGTGTCACATCCTAGGATGAACAGAGAGGAGCAACTTTCTCACTGAAGGGAAATCCATCATCTGTCTCGCTAAGCAGGGGAGATATCCTGGGAGAGTCAGGACACGGGCTCATGTCACACCCTCATCTCACAGATGGCCTCATTCTCCTTACCAGCCTTTGACCGCCGTATTTGGGCCAGGAGCAGTCTAATTCTGACAAGAACTGATTCCAGCCTAGCACTGATGATCAGGTTTTCTACCTATCCTTCTGACCTGCCCCACACAATGCTTGATCAAAACAATTTATAATCATCACCGGAGCATCTTACGTGTTCATTGGCACCACCACAGAACTGCCTACTCAAGGCTATCACAGTGTTGCATAAACAGAAGCAAACCAAGTCTCAAAGAAAACAGTGCAGATGACTAAGTAGCTATTATGCAGTTGGAAAAAGCAGAAGCAGCAGCTCAGCAAACGCATCTCACACAGCAAATCCAGGAGCAGAGCTGCAAACAAAAGCTCAGCCCTTGACTCTTACACCCTGTTTCTGCTTTTCTTCCTTTCTTAAAGTCATTTTGAAACACAAAAAGCAACAGAGGATCAAGTGCGTTGAAGTGACAAGAGATAATATTAATGCTTGTTAATCAAGTGTTTAAATAAACTAAGTAGTGCAGGACGTCGCCTGTACAGAGCATATTTTATTTGAATTGACTTAATCTATTTTGTTTTATTAAACAATTGCCTATATCAGAACAAACAAAGGAATTAATGCAGTCCCTTAATACTCCGGTAATCTTGGATTGCTCTTTACAATGTTGTGGGGTTTGTTTTGTTTTCTCCTGTGGAGCTTCAAAATCATTTCTAATAATTTCAAAAATGTTCCCAAGTAGAGTCAGTCTGCCTCTGCTCAGAGCTCTGCGCCTCCACTTGGGACTCGCTTCCTTTCCCACGTTATTGCTGCAAACAGAATGTCTCCTAAACTAAGAAATCCAGCATGAAAAGATACCTCATTACTCAGTATGGCGATGAATACCAAATTTCCCTTGGGCTGTCAGGAAGTGGAAAGGGTTTTTATCTGCGTATCAAAACAGCAGTCAGATTTCAGGAAACCTACTTACGGAGGATTTTTCCCCACCTCCTCAAAGTTCTTTCCAATCGCTAACATTTTGGGACAGGAAACAGAAGTAACACTATTTAAGACAGTTCCATTTTAAAGATGTCAAGGCCACTGTAAGCAATTTCTGCTGCCCAAGATGAGGTATACAGATTATTTTCAAACACTGTTTATCTTTATTGGGACTTCAGTGTGGTTTTGTATTATATTTTAAACAATTATTTGCTGTGAAAGTCATTATGGTGACCTTTCAGTGAGGAATCAGCATATTTATTGCTATTCACAGTGTTCATTCACGTGTTGGCTCACATGGGAAACAGTTTGGTTATGAAATTTTGATTTTACTTACTCAACTTTTACTAAAATGGCATTTATGCCAATCAAAATATTTACACTCACAGTTTCCTTCCTTCACAATCCTATCTCACACAATGATGAAGGGGAAAAAAACAAAACTAACTTTTTAAACCTTCACGTTTGCATTTGCCCAACTAATCCACACGGATGTTATTTTCAGACAAGACTTCAAAATATTATCAGCATAATGATCACAGATTGGAGCTAGAGGCACACAAAGTATTCAGAAAGCCATGATAAATAAAGGATAACGATCAGCAGGAAAGTTTCCCCTGAAGCAAGTAAACAAGAAGTCGGCAGATAGTTTCTATGATTTATATTTGCCGTGTCACTTTGATAGAGACTAAAAGTATCGCTTCACAATAAATATACTTCAGTTCACCATTCACAGCCACGTCAACACCTTAGATTCAGATTGGGCTACAGAAAACACTGCATCAATATATCTACTTCGCTGCTTATCAGAGATTTTGCGCAAGAATAAGGACCTACTCTGCGCGTGAACATAAGTTTGCTGAACTGGCTTTGCCCATTTGTACTGTGCTCTTAGTGCAACTAGACGGAGGAGGATTCAAGACTTTTCACTGCACTAAGAATGCATTAAAGAAATGCATGTAGAAACAGAAAATACAAACAGCGATCATTTATAAACAGATAGTGAATAAAATAATCATGACTTCCAGGGTGAGAACATTTTTCTCATTGCGAGAAGGGAAAGTGAAATATCATTACGAATTCAGGGATTAAAGGCTTCTGCGCAGTCACGGGAGAAAGTGATTATCTTGACATATGTTGAAGATAAACACGACGGTTTGTATTTATATCTTTTACTCAGAAGCTCAAATAAGTTATCAAAACCGTAGTAAGACTGTGGGTTAATGACAGTATTAAAAAAATTGAGATTAAGAAGCTTCTAGCTTCCTGATGCACACAAAGCGTTCTCTGTAACTTGACGTGTAAATACAGAGTATTCAAGAAAAACATTATTTCTTCAATAGCAAAGCTAACCCCCTGTATCAGTTAGAATAATGGAAGAGACTAGACACTTCAGCAGCCTTTCATCTGCTAAATATGAACCTATGCTGATTCTTGCCTCAGCGCATAAAATCCCAGCAAGTTTTCCCCTGAAGTGGAAGATGAAAGACACAACACTTGCCTGTTCACCAGTGAGGTTCAAGTCGTCTGAAAATCGGATCATGAACCGTGGCACCAAGTTTACCCCTCTTTCAAAATTCATTAGAAAACCCATTTTTTCCCCTCCTTGTGTTAACAAAGAAAAAACTCCTTCCCAACATACTCCCATTTCCTATTAAAACACAAGTTGCTTACTCTTTAGTGAAAAAATGAAATTCTCTGACAATCTCTTTAAAAATCTCCCACATACAATGAAATTCCTTAAAAATCAGTCTTGATACTTTACAATCACAGCAGTCAATATTGGCAAGGCTCGTTCACAACCTCCCTGCTGTCCTCTATCTTGTTTCAGGCTTATGGCACATTTACATTAGTCATCAGGATTCTTTAGATATATTCAAAGTTCTTTTCCTATGCTCAAAGAGCAGCAAAGAACATACTGTGATAGACAGCATGACATGCAGCATCATTACACCCCCCAGATATACATGGCTCACTGAATTTCCTCCCAATGTGAGCAAATTACTTCAGAGGGGTATCACAATAACTCAGCTCTATGAATTCCAGGACCCCAACTCTTTGTGTCCCTTATTGTCTATTTCCACATACTACATGGCCATAAATGTATTTTTACTTTAAGCTGCTCCCAAAATGCTAGGTGTACCTTTCATAATTCACACGGCTATGAATCCCAGCACTTACAGATGGAACCCTAAAAACCAACTTCTGTCTTTAAAAAAAAAAAAACCAAAAAGAACAAGCCCTCAATTAAAGAACTTTTTATTTAAAGCAGAACTCGAAACCTGTAGCATTTGGCTATCAGTCTCACAAAAACAATCTGTTGAAAGATTTCCCCTTCCTGCTTCCAAGCGGACCAGAAATACACACAATCTGCTCGGTGGTATTTTCGTATTCTAGTCTCTGCTCCAAGAAGTACATGAATCCATTAAGGCATGTTACAACAGGTTTAGAAAAAGGACATAGGTTCTTCTCATCCTCAAAAAGCATAGTTGAACAAACCCACAGGTTGGTTTGATGGAAGAAAGCACCACCAAAGGATGGCTTTAAAACAAAAACACTTAGTTTGCAAAGTTGCAAGCATTACTCAAATCCCTGATCCTGCTAAATAATAAGAAATACGCCCTAGAGCTGGAGACCATTTGCAACCTTGATTGTTATGATAGCCCCAGGTTCTTGAATGCTTTAAAAATCATTTCCCAGTTTAATGAACTGTTCATTCCACAGCAGACTTAAAATCATTTCTGGCAGAAATCCCCCAGCGAATGGAAACATGGGAACTTGTCTGTTAAAGGCAGCCAGGACAGCACAAGTGAACTAAGTAACATCACATCTGAGGTAGGGAATTGCCACAGTGATGCTATTTTGACAGCTTCGAAAATGCAACAGGCAAGCCAGGGGCTGCATGATTAAATGATGTCATGCCAGAATTATCCCTACTGCATCACTAGAACCCCCTAGGGGCATGGTGTTCTGGCCAGAACTGACAAAACACCTGTAAGTGGAAAGAGTTGATGCGTTACTGGTGAAGTAGCAGCAGCTGGCCAAAGCTAAGGGTCAGAAGATTACCACTTGCAAACCTTCAAGCTGCCATTGATTTGATCTGAGGACACCTCTAAATAGCTGGGCTGTCCAGGTCCCATAGCAAAGGCCGACAGGCACAAGTTGAAAGCTCTGTTATGTTGTCTCCATATCACCATGAGCCTGGACTGAAATCCCAAGGACGACTCTTATGTCATAGTTGTGCAAACACACAGGACTGATAGGTCATATCCAGCCGACTTTATCATTGAGCAACCTGACCTGCTGATAGATGCCTCTGCCCATGGCAGGGGGTTGGAACCAGGTCATCTTCAAAGGCACCTTCCAACCCAAACCATTCTATGATTGTCAGGTACAGGAGTATAGGTGTGAAATGAGGCATGTAAAGACCATGCTTCATTTTTTCTTCTCAAAAGAAAACCCCGGCCTTTTTGATAAGCAAGTCCAAATCCTCCATCAAAGTGCTGGCAAACTCAAAAATTTAAAACAGGAGGAGCCCACTCCTCCAGAGGCATCAGGGACCTCTCCACTGCAGTTCCTCATCTGATTCCAGAGCCAATCGAATGACCACCAGCATGCAGTTTCATAGCATAAAGCCTGCAGCCTCACAGGTCTGACACTTTCCTTTCTTATCTAGAAGCAGCAGAGTCTGCTTGAGGTGCAGCCTGCACAGTCTCCACCATTAATGCACATTCACAGGCAGCACTTTGGGAAACATCCTGTTGCAGCTCTTACTTCACGGAGCCAGCTTTTCCTCTAGCGTGGAGCTGGCTGGTTTCAGAGAAAGCGATAGGAACACGTCTGCCCTTTGATTGACTGTTTGTCAGGGAGGCTGACACATTTAGTTTTGAAACCTGCCAATATTTCACAGCCTCTGGAACAGACAAGCTGCCAGATTTCCTTTGGGAGAAAAAAAGGAGGGGATGTACATCCACCGAATGAAAATAACTAATACAGGGCTGGATCCAGCCTCACGTATCAAACCTTTCACTGAATAAGGGCTACAGGACCTGCCTTACTGATTTGAGGTGGAAAACAATTCTAGGATTTGGCCTTCCCATTGAAGTGTAAGACTATTTGATAGAGTTTACTTGCCTAAAACCACCAAAAGACTGAAAATTTGCATGAGCACAAGATGCATACAGAACAGCTTCAATGCCTGAAAATTAACTCGGCAGGCACACAACCGTTGCACAGACCAGCAGCTATCACAAGCTCACATTGTTTAATGCAACAGCAGCATCATTAAAAAAACAACTTGCTGCAAAAACATCTCAGAGCTTTGCAAACAGCTTGTCAATAAGTGGTCACTATGACAGCTACCTCAGTTCATTATTAGTGACATATTCTACATCATAAATCTATTTACAGGGAATAGCCAATACAGAAAACTCTGTAGATGAAGAACAGTTATTGCGTTCCAACAAATGGTCAAATGAATCCTCCTTTTGCTCCCCAGGTTTCTAGAGATTTCCATGCTCTAGCATGGAATTGTCCTCAACTCTTCAAGGATTGCCAGCCCACAGAAAGTCCTTGCAAGTCTCGGATTTAGGCAGAACAGAGCGTGAGCACACAGCATAAAGCTCACTGATATGGTCCAAAACCTCTTCACTGAGATCTGGAATCTTTAATCCTTGTCTTTCAAGGTATAAAGGGGTTCCAGAAAGGGACTCATGCTTGAGCAAGCCTTTCTTCCACAAACTGAAGCAGTTGTGAGCACAGCTTGTACTTGTCTAAACAGAAAAGCGTAAGCAGGAACCAGTTCTGCTTTGGCAGAAGGTTTTGCTTTGGGAGGTGGGGGTGTTTGGTTTGTTTAATTTTATTTTTTTTTAATGCACATAGAAATCACAATTGAGATAACACTGGATATTCTTTCTCCGACTTTTGATTGCAAAACCTATTTCTGTTACCTGCAGCTTTGTCAAGCTGAAGTTTATCAGCACGAGGCAGAAACCCGACATAGCTGGTTCAGTGTTTCTGACAGAATCAACTGAAATGTTATATTGGTTTCAGAGAAAAAGGTGGGAGAAGGAGGCATACCACAGGTGTAGAAAAATAATTTCAGCATGTGTTTTAGTACAATGTTTTGAAGAGCAAGTCTCCACATTCATCATAAGGGTCACCTTTCTTGTCAAGGAATTGGCTTGTGGGGAACATTCTTGAAGTAGAAAAAAAATAATAATCCACAAAGATAACCAAGAAATGAGCTGCTGAAAGAAACAATCACACTGAGACTGACCACAGCCTTTCAAAAACCATATGCTAACTCATAGCTCCTGCACTCTAATAAAACCTCATCAGCACCAGCCTTTTACACCAACTCACCATGCGCCAGCCCAGATAGACAGGAGCCAAACAGTTGCTGGACATGAGATTTCATAGGAAAGAGACTACTTGAAGTGTTTCTGCTGGACATAGGAAGAGGAATAATTTTTTAATCATCATATAAAAATAAAGGTTATAACGATGGAATGTTGAATAGCAGCAGAAGCAGCTAGAGAAGAAACTGGTCACGTGTTGGATCAGGAGAGAAATCTGCTGCTGGGGCTGCACATTTAGAAAATCTGAATGAAAAAAAAATCCACAGCAGGGGAATACCACTTGCATTCCCACACACCTAATGTAATCACACAGCACTGTGTGCAAAGAGATGGCTAACGGGAACCATCCAGGTAATTCCCACAGACCCCCAGAAGAAAATAGCTGTAAAATCACAGAACAGTTTGGGCTGGAAGGGACCTTCAAGATCATTGAGTTCCAACCCCCCTACCATGGGCAGGGACACCTCCCACTAGCCCAGGTTGCTCAAAGCCTCATCCAGCCTGGCCTTGAACCCCTCCAGGGATGGGGCATCCACAGCTTCTCTGGGCAACCTGGGCCGGTGCCTCACCACCC
>WKFP01014207.1:347431-390832 GCA_011057875.1 Pterocles orientalis | reverse complement strand
AAAGACACAACTGTCCTTTCATGACAAAGGCATAATAAAATTCAGGATTTGCCCCACTGCAATGAGAATGCTAATGTTCACTAGGAGTCTTATCATTACATTTATGTTTTGGAGCCTTATGAAATCCGGCTGAGCTGACCGTGTATTTCAGGAACACCCACATCTGAGATGGGGACCTGGGGCCAGGGCTTGTGGATCTCCTGTCCTATCTCAGCCCACAACCTACACCCTGCAAGTCCTTTGCAGTGAAAAATTAGTACAGCATCCAATTTGAAAAATACTTCCAATTCCAAACAATAAGCTTCTGGAAAATAAAATCAATATTAGATTAGCTGCAAGGTTAGCCCAAGTCTGTGAAGGAGACAAAGAAAAACACACCAAAACCAACCCCACAGAGCAGGTTAGAGAGGCCAAGTGTACAAGGTCAGGATTCTATATTAAGGGCACATTGTTCAAACCAGAAAATGAAGCCTTCTATTTTATTAAAGGCTAATACACACGTGCTTTGAAAAATGGACTCAAAAAATATTGTTCACATATGAACACAGGCAAAATACTTTGCATTGAGTATACTCAAAATATCCAACAGAAATTAGGCTGAGAAGACAACAAGCAGTGAAACTAACCTGAAAGCTTCTCAGTTGTTCTGTCTTTTTAATTTACCAGCCCAAACTAAATCGCATACTGATTGCTCCTCAGGTCTCCTGGCAAAGAAGACACCAATATTCAAGGAAAACTGGATGCACTTTTTTCCTACCTTGATCTTTAAAAACATTTCCTCAGCATTTTGTGTGTGTTAAGTCAGGACACCTCAGGTACAAAAGATGCTTACAGTCAAACACAGGACCAAATCCAGCCAGAGACAACCTCTGACTGAATAAGCTTTGTACAAACAGCAAGTGTTTAATATGGAGAAGAATTTCCCCAGCTGCCTCCCTGTTGGAAGCACAGTGATGAAGATGGGTAGTGATCTGGTTCCTGTAGAAAGCCACAGAGTCCTAGGGGCACAGAGAACCCAGTGCCATGCCTTGGCCAGGTTCACACACACAAGAACTTGAATAAAATTCAAGTCAGCCTTCTCATTCTAGCCCCATACATCATACTGGTGAAAAAACAAAAGTTGGATCAATATCGTACTTAAAAACAGATATTTTTTCTCACCATAATAGCCACAGGTCAACTCGGTAACAAACTATCGTATAACAGTGTTAACTGCTTGGGTATGTGGACTAAACTCTAGTTTACTCACAGGAGGATCCCTCTTTCAACAGAAAAATCCCCTGGAGTAAACTAATAACCCAAATTTGTCCTAACACCAAGCGCTCCATTTGGCTCCCAGTCTTCTCACTAACATGAGCTTCAGCTTCTTAGCACGGGGCAGGGCGCTGCCTGGGGCCTGGAGCTTCACCATGCAATGAACGTAGGAGGGAGTAACATCAGACACTGATCAAGCGCTGTGGGTATCGACCAGTGTCTGGCACAAGCCCCAGCCTGAGCTTTGCTCTG
This sequence comes from Pterocles orientalis, assembly GCA_011057875.1. Classification (NCBI taxonomy): domain Eukaryota; kingdom Metazoa; phylum Chordata; class Aves; order Pterocliformes; family Pteroclidae; genus Pterocles; species Pterocles orientalis. Next base: position 389,326 of record WKFP01014207.1, on the reverse strand, counting down.
CCAAGCATGGTGTAGCCACCAGCCTCCTGTACAAGCCTGTTTTGACCAGTGACAATCAGAGCACCACAAAACCTTCCTTCCATGTTCCAAGGCTGTTACTTCCCAGCGCCCAAAACTTTCCATGTCCTTTCATCGGGAACCTTTCCCGAAATGTTTAAGACAGCTATTGCTCAGGGACTGCTGGAGGTTCCATTTGAATATGAGAAAAAACTTCTTTACAGTGAGGGTGACAGAGCACTGGAACAGGCTGCCCAGAGAGGTTGTGGAGTCTCCTTCTCTGGAGACATTCAAAGCCCGCCTGGATGTGTTCCTGTGCGATCTGATCTAGGTGTTCCTGCTCCGGCAGGGGGATTGGACTAGATGATCTTTCGAGGTCTCTTCCAATCCCTAACATTCTGTGATTCTGTGATCTCCGCTCTCTAACAAGCGAAGAGCCGCACGGCAGCACCCAGGACATCGTTCTGTTCTCACACAATTACCTTGCAGGCACTGCAACTCCCCACAAGCTGAGTATTCCACCCTTACTACTGCTGCTGCTGGCTTTTTAATAATAGACACATTGCAGAAAAATAATTGTAACCTCCACTTTATCATCTCAGACTTGGTGACAAGAAAGAACAGGGAGGAAGCTGTTTAGAAAATACTTGCTAGAATAAAATCATCCAATGGAGGCCCCCAGCTGCAGGCTGCCATGCGTGTTGAAGTCATATGCTCATAATGACATCCGTGAACACTGTATTAGACAGTAATCAGTCTCTATGTAATATAAGGACTATTGCTATAAAGTGATTTCAACTTCAGAAATGGCACGGCAGTCCCTCACTTAAAAACACCCACCCCAAAAACACAGCACCAAGGCTTGTGTTAAGCAGAGGGGTAGCGGTAGGCACCAAAGTAGCCTACGGCAGGGAGAAAACCAGTCTTAGCAAACAAAATAAGGATTAAGCTTATGTTAAATTCTGCTCTCTTTCCTTGGACCAAAGATCTGGAACCCTCTCCTAGAAGTTTTGACTGATGTCTTTTCTCCTAAAGGGAGTAAGGGTGAAAGGGGTAATGGCAGGATGGGTTTTTAAACAGCAAGCATCAAGCTCCCGTTCACTACGTGTGGGCCAGGACTAAGGCATGGGTCAGGGGGTGCAGGATTGAGACATCATTCAATTTCTTCTTCCTAAGATTTAAAACACCACTTCCAACCTCCCAAGACTATTTTCTGCCACCAGATCTCTGATGGGAAAGCAAGAGGCAGCACTGACATTCAGGGTCTGCTCTCAGAAGCAACACTCCTCCCCCGTGACCCAGAGCCGTCACACAAAATAATTCATTCTGTCCACAATTCCACTGCAAAAGTGGAACCAAAGCTCTCCCCTTCCCTGTTACACACACCAGGCACTGTGTATCATTTTTTTAACCCACCCACATGCCATCCTCGTGGACCCAAGCCCAGGTAGCTCATAGACTCCCAGGGGCTCCCACTTCTGCCAAACAGTCCAAGTGTTCAGCTAATCCCAACTCTGTAAGTATGGGTGTATTGATCAAAAATATTTTAAGGCTGCTGCCTCAGCCAAACCACAACAGCTGTGATACCCACAGACAAGACAGGAAAGTTATTTTCATGAGTTGACTGTCCATGAACAGAAAAATGGGGGAAAAAAAATTACTTTATTTTTATTTCCCTGGTAATCTAATAGAAACTCCAAAAGACATTTTTGCTACATGTTTGTATACGCCTATTAGTGAGCAAGAGGGTACCAGGCTGCATTTCACTCATCTATGTCTCAGTGCCTGAATGACTACACCTGCAGCCAGTAACTTTCCAGGTTGCTCAGTGTAGTTCAAAGCAGGTCATGGTCAGCCAAGATATGACTCATGCACATCTCAAACATCCGAAAGGTAAAAGTCATTTCTTCCCTTCTCGGCTCTGCTATGGTTCTACTAAAAGAAAACAAACATTTTTCACCTCATGTTTAAATTCAACTCTGCAGAACATCTGACTCATGTGAAAGAAAATGTCACAAATTTCATTACAGCAGAATGTCTTATGATGGAAACCCTTGTGGAAGGTTTTATTAAAATATCACAAAAGGAACAGTCATCCTAAAGCATCTCCTGGCATTGAAGAAAGAATTCTATCCCTGCAATAACATTCTGGAGAATGGTTCAAAAACTCTTTAAAAAATGGATAATTCCTTTAAAATATGCACATTTGTAATGTAATTTATGTAGAAAACCATACTGGTTTAATTCCTGTTAAATGCCATAGGACTTTCCATAATGGAATTAATTTCAGAAGAAAAAATACCATTTAAATTTATTTAATCCCATGAATTAATAAAACCATTTTCTGACCTACATTAAAAAGGACAGGGCTAGCCTAAAATGAACACACGGCTCCTCTGAGATTTTTCCCACTCGTTTGTAAATAGCACAGCTAGTTTAGTTAGACCTACAACATTAGACGTGAAGTTCCACTCAGATCTTCACCTTTTCACTCACACAAACTCTAGAGCATCCGATATCTCGCAATTACTAAATTCAATTTCTTCTGAAATACTGAGTATACAATAAAAGTATCCCATAAACTGCGTAGATTTACAAGCAAATAGAAATGCAGCACTACTTCTACTGCAGTTCATAGAAAGTCTCCAAAATTATGGTTTCTGCATTGAAGAGAATTTAAACTATGTAGTAATCCTAAAAATTCCATCAAGTATGGGAAAAGTAGTAAAACGCAATAGCTCTCAAAACAGGCTCTGCAAATCAGTTTAACACCTCCTGCTAATCCAGAGATTAACAGATTTGATAAATGAAGTTTGCTTTGCATTTACATTTTAAGTGAGAAGAAAAATAACAGGAGCTCTAAAAAGAAATGTAAAGCCTCAAATATCTTAGATGGATTATCACGTAAAACCACAGGATGCACAGCCGAAATAAAGCAGCTATATTTCATTCTGGAAAAAAATATATTTCTGAAGAACAATATCATCCATTTCCATTCCAGTTAAAACTTCCAACCTCTTAATTATCTTCTTTAAAAAATATATACTATATATAAATGCATATATATATGTATATATGAGCCTTTTTTCACACCCTCTCACTTGCAAGCCATTAATATATATGTCACATGGAGGTGATACATACCAACACATCGACTGAGACCTGAACAAGGCTGGGGGAGAAGCCAGTCTGTGCAGGAATTTGGGGCTGGTTGAAGAAGTCAGTCCCGAGGTGCAGGTGCTAGGCTGGGGTCCTCAGGAACTCTGCATGCTTCCCTTCGCTTCACCAGGAACCTGCTGCTGAGCCCAGTGAAACACGCTGTGCCTTCAGTTAATTCTTCCTTTCATCACTTCTAATTCTTCGTTTAGAGTGATAGTGCCTATATTTACAGTCCTGATATTTTATGCAAGAGGGAAGCACTTTTACACAGCTTCTTGCCTATCATCTTTCAAGACTAACTTGTGGCCAAGACTCTTCTTTCAAATACCCTGCGATTCCAAGATGTGTAGACACAAGCTACTTTACATTAACTAGGGGGTAACCAGAGAAAATGGTACTCTGCAAATACTAAACTTCAGGGTAATTTATCAGCGACTTCCACCCCCGTGAATACACGTGCATACAGGTAAGGTGAAACTTTCTGAACAGCAGAAAGCAAAGCACTGACCTTGGAAGCTTTAACATGGTAAAAATCAATTATTACCAACTAGAATTAATATTCAATACCGCTGAATTAATGCCTGTAAAAAGCACACACCTTCATATCTGAAGATTTTATGTGTCTGACAAGAAACCACAGAATTTATCAGGCAGGTATAAGCTTTTAAACCCATACACAGTGGAGCTCATATAGACAGTGGACTGTATAGACAGTAAGTCTTCTACCATGAAGTCCCCAGGACAGCTTATTTTGTGGAACAATAAGTACAGGTGTGGAATGTTAATCATTACAAACCCTTCTTTTGCCCAAACAGGCAGCTGATGGGTTTTAAAATCACATGTTAAGCACAGAGATACAGGCTATTCTCCAAATATCTAGACATAATTCCTGAGACACTCAGAAACACGTCTGCTCAAATGATACACTGATTATTTGCTTGCCATTAAATTCTGTCACAGATAACCAGCTATCTAACGGTACTGTACTGCTCCTCTTCTGTTTCTCACACACCAGTTTATATTTTCACGGTTGAAAAATAATTTCCACTGGTATTTTTCCAAGTCATGTCGTGGCTTTCTGGAGAGTGCTCACCAGCATCCCTCTTGGTTTGCTTTAATTTGCACCCTCACCAGCACCCAACAGAAGATGTGCTGCTATGACAGCACTTGTCATAACATCACACTTGACAGTTGTGTGTGTACATGTGTGCATATATATATATAGAGAGAGAGAGATGGTAGGATGCATAGATTCCCTAACAAGATTCGTACATTTCCATTTCAAGAACTGAATCTAAATCTATTCCTAATCAAGAATACCATTTTAAAAGGCACCAGGTTGAAAATGTTGTGGAAGATCATTTTAAAATTTCTATAGGATATCAATAACAGTGCCTTGGAAGACCCTGGGGCATACTTCCCATTCATCTGACGCACAACTACCACCTTGTGAGCACAGTTCATACCTGCAAGATCAGTGTCTGGTTTTACAAACTCCTTGAACACCCCGCACCCTGGCAATCCAGTCACATTTTTTCTGCTTTTATAGATATATATACACATATTAAATACCAGCTGAAATTAGTCACTGAGAGGTTACTAACTGAAAACTGAAATAAAGAGGAAGCGTAATAGCAGTACTGGAAACATCTCTCAGCAAGCCAGTAGTACAAATGTTTTGCAACAGTCAGTTTAGAAGATGTACAGAATTCATCTACGATCATATACTTTTTATTGTCCTTTCTTTATTATTTTGTCTGTTTTGAGCAAGTCACTGCAGTAAGAGAAAGACCTGTAGCATGAACCATTTCCACAGCACTGTATTAGTGATGGATTGCGCCGGCAGTGCCTGTCTGTATCCAGTCCTGCTGCAGTTCAACAGCTCCTGTAACACGATGAGAGATTTTGATAACACATCCAACTGTTGCGGCTGCACCTCTGATTCACACCTTAGGCAGCTTCACTTTAGGCATGGTTTGAAAACATTGAGATAAACTGCAAACTTGCAACCATGCAAAATGTATATGCACAATTAATTTGCAGCCTGGATTTCATGGAGATTCCTTGAGTCCTTGAGGATAAGGAGCAGAAGAAGCCTGCTAGTTCTACAAGGCACGTTTTTCTACAGATGCTATTACCCTGACTTGCAGAAGAGTATGAGTAATCTACTGCTTGGAGAAACTTTTTTTTTTTTTTAATAGTCTGAAGAGTTGCTCATGAAGTCTGACTAATAACCGGGTAGGCTTAAAGAGAAATTTGTAATTGTGAGTTACTCATAGTCAGCTACCAATTGGAAGTACAGACATTCAGCATCAGGACCGATATCCCACCAAAAAGTACATATCAATCTACAGTAGCTGTGCATAATTGTTGTAATGCAGTGCTAAAAACGATAACTTGTTACTCACATGGAATGTAAAGTTTGTCTGAACCCAAAGTCTGCGTCCGACTACATAGAATAAACATGCAAAATGTTACCATGGAAACACTATACTTAACAAGAATCAGACCTGATCTTCAGTTCACAGAAAAGACAGCATTTCTTTTTAATTGCTGCAGCCAGTTAAAAATAGCAAGCGCTGCTTCTGAAGACAGAGTCAAGACAGTCTAAGCGAGAGCCAGCATGGAGCAGTTATGTTTCCCACTCACTCTTCTACCTGCCCAGCTTTCTCTCCACAACCAGCCACCAAAACTCCCAACATTGATGAATACCGAGAGCTGCCAAGGGCTTGCTAGCAGGGTAAGACCTTTGCTAAATTCCTTTGGCACACAAGAGTTTCTCAGGCCCCTTGTTTGCATTAAGCATCTGACTCAGTGCTTCCCAACTACTACCTAAACTTTTTTGCTGAAGCTCCTCAAACACAGGCAGCCTGAGGCAAACACCCACATGAAGAATTTCAGTCCAAGCAGCTGAAGTTCAGCAGCCTTAGAAAAAGCTGAAACCCAAATCCTGTCACACAAAGTGTCAGGAAACAGAGTGACACGAACACTTCTGTCTGTAATAAGCGCAAGTAGAAATGCAGAATTGAGACAGTATTTTTCTGCAGGGTCAGTGTCTGGACAGAGGGTTTTGCAAGATCACCCCTGACAAAAGCAATTGGAAAATTATAAAAAGCAGCTGAGAGAAAAGAACATGGAAGTTCAAATGCTGGCAAGACACAAAACGTGGGAGTGTAAATGCTAAAATGTCACAGGACGAAGGAATGAGGTTATTAAACACTATTGTGTTAACTGCTTTTGACAAGGTGTACCCACACCTCTCCTGTGGTCAGCGTTTTACAGCAGAGGACTGCTTGTTCCATGTCTGAACAGCTGCAAGGCATCCTTCCCCTGGCAAATTAACAGTGCTCCAACCAGCCAGAATAACGTACATATCACTAAAGTTTTATCCTTAAGATCTAGTCTGATACTCTGCACAAAAAGTGAAAAAAAGATATTTCAGTTCAGGATGCTGTCAGATATTCCAGCATCTGCTGACTGCAAACATCAATTTTTAATGCTTTTTTTTGGTACAGGAAATATCTATTACTTTTTTCTTAAGGTAAAGGCTTAATTTTTACGTTACCTTTCCAGGATGAGAAAAAAAATAATGCATGTCTGTCTCCTTCACCTTTTGGGTTCCCCCACTTCCCACAATGCTAATTTAAGATGTGTAACTGAATCCAAGTGTTCCCCACTGAGCAGAGACGAGAGGTTCAAAAAGAAGAAAACCAACAAAAGCCAAACAAAACACACACAATGAGTACAAGGACACTTATGTATGAAACTACCACAGCCTTGTAGAAGACTCTGCATGATGCCCGAGCTCTCCCAGCCCTACTCTTCATACGCCACGTTCTTCACAAGGGTCTCACCATTTCTCGGGTCTGAAGAGGCGACTCTACAACGTGACCCACTTGAGTGAGTGCTCAACCGGTGAAAGACTCAAAGAGAAAAGCCTCAGAGCAGCTGTGACAGGCCAATTCTGAGCAGTACAAAATCCCAGCATGAACATCATGTTAAAGCTGTAACAGTCTCTGGGATCACAGACACTCCAGCACGGAACAGATTGTGAGCCCCTCCTCAAACTGGTGAGGGTTAGCAGACATGCAGAAGCCAGACACACGCAAGCTTAATTCCCTTCTGTACCCAAGACCCAAAACTGATGCCCCAGGGTGGGCTGGAGAGCATCAGGTGCCTACAGAAGCCAAGCCGGACATGCAAAAGCCAAGAATCAACTGCTCCCATCCCATTCTGGGAAACCAGGCTGCATTTGACATGCTTTAGAAGTTATTTTATGTCCCATAACTCCCAGCCTCTCTCTGCTGACACGCTGGAGGGAGAAAGCATATGCGGGACTGTATGTCTTGTGAAGGAACCTATCGCACGGCGATTTTTCAAACTCTGGTGGTACAAAGGCAAGCAGAGTGCAAACTGACCTTAAAAAGCAGTGAAATCTTCCTTCTCAGCTTTAATTGCCCTTGTACTCAAGCATAAGCTATTTCATGATATAAATTTATCCTTAAAAGTGGTGAGCGTAAACAGATGTTCTTTTGGCTGTCCCTAATTACTGTTTAGCCGAGGTATTCCACACTGATAAATACATATGATGAATATGCTCAGCACAGTACCTAAAAGCATTCTTTGTTTTAGCTGCAAAAGAAATCCGAAGGAGCTTCACCAGGATTCAGAGTTCATCATTATAAGCTGGACAGAGCAGGATTTCCATGTCCTTTTCCAGATTTTATTCAAGGATACTGTGCTACTGAGTTGTACACCAAATTTTCCCAGAGCTTCAAGTGTATGGTTTTTGAACAGAAGGAAAATGTATAGACAGAAGGCTTGTATGCAGTACACAAGTTTTTAGCCACCAACCAGCAACATTCTTAACTCTGAAAAGCTGCCTTGCTTCTGTAGAGCGGATCCTGACAATTCACGGGGAAAGATGGGAAACTAACGGAAAGGGATTCATTGCAAATGAAGGAAAAGTACCCAGATTAGCTAAAAGCTTCTGAAGTAAGTCAAGTCATAGCTTAAAAAAAGCTCAGCTTTCACAGACCTCAGCAAAAGCTGTACTCTCGGAGATCATACAGAGCTTGGATTGCAGTCTGACATTCCCAGTAATCCCCAAGATAAAATATAAAAAACCCCAATTTGTAGAAACTCATGAAGTGAGCATTTATTATCTGTAATTAAGCACTACATCATACCCCCTCGCCTCTGGTTCAAATGAGCTAGAATAACAGACTAAAAAAGCCGAGCCTTGCTACATTCTTAAAAAAAAAATAAAAATCTTTCAGTGATATTGAGAACTAGTACATTTAACCTGTCAGTGAGAATTAATTGTGTATTTTCATCTAACTGCTCCTTACAGATCCCATGTCCTTCCTTACATTTTGCGCAGAATTACACACACATCAAAGTAGTGGGAAAAATTCAAGTTTATTATTATTTCACTGCTAATATTCTACTATGCACATATATAAAATATCTTCTGTCTAAAGTTAATGATTTAAGAGCTAGTTTTATAAATTGTCCAAAAAACAGACACTGTCTAGAAATTTCCATGTCGTATGTTTCCAGACAGGTACATCTAAGGTTTTTACTGCATCTAACTCTTGAGACACAGACCTACAAAAAGACACAAGTGCAAAGTCCCTAAATTGCGCTCATCCCATGCAACTGTCTCTTTTCTCTTGGCCCACAATCAATTATTATAATTAAGACCCTGATTCATCAACAGTAAGAAAAAATCCTGATCTTTTTCTACCATGAACTCTGACAGAACTCCTAAGAAGGTACTGCGGTGAGAGTGAACTTGTGCCTTAATATTTCATTCTCTCTGTGGTGAGAATGAACCCCCCCATATATAAATAAAACGTTACGAATAAAATCCATCAGAGTCGCATTGTTTATTAATTCCTTACAAGAGTACTCAGAGCCTGCATCTCCAATAACTGTGCTTTGGATGGAAGGCTTTACACACACCGCTGCTCTTGAACCTGCCAAGAACAAAGGAGCCAGAACAAAGCAGCTGAGGATGGGAAACCAGCACTGTTGCCAACCTCAATACATCCAGCATGCCTGAAGCGCAGCAGAGCCCCCCTGTATCTTGCAGCTAACCACTTATTGGCTGGATTATACATATTTTATAGAGCACTTGAATGGCCCTCAAGAGGCCAGGACAGGGTGGAAACGCTCCCTTCCAGCCTGACTTGCTGTTCTGTACCCGACAGGACTCCGTAAGCACGTTCTCCTCTATTGCAGGTGGCATTTGCCCAGAGACAAGAACTCTTCTACAACCAAAAATTGATTTTCCCCTTTAATTCACTACTCTGAGAGCATGGTGCCATGCAACAATACAGCCAGAGAAGAAACAGCTTAAGTGGGACTGACTTAGTAGAACTGCTGTGGAGAGCATCAGACTCAGAGGCTTGCTAACCAAAGCTGACGGAGCCCCGCACATCACCGCCTGTCACCGCTGTGCCTGCTCTCACCAAAATCAATGACAGCTTTTGTATTGATTAGCTTCACTCCCTTCCTATCAATATTTAAACTGATGGCTAATGACTCGAGTGTAACATATCAGGGTCATCAAGATTTATATAAACGTCCAGAGATGCTGCAATTACTTTTCCAGTAGACAGCCTGGCACTGAGCTGTTCCATGCCTTTCCTGGCAAGGGCTACGTGTCTTTGTTGCTTTAAAAGCTGCCTATGGCAAAAGAAAGTACTGCTGATTCCCAAACCACAGTTACAACTGGGTCACAGCCCCTCTTAGGCACTCGCCTTTTCTTGAAGAAAGATTCCTAAAGTTTAAAATTCAAATGAATATTTCTATTAGCTGGAAGAGAGAGACATGGTAACCAACTATAATTCAATCAGCAACACAATTTCTTTTTAAGTAAATGAGCATGACAACTTTCTAAACTATCAGTCAGAAATGGATTCTCTATCTGGGTCTACGTGCAATAAAAGCAACAGGAATCCTCCATTATCAATAAGTTCCCACATTCAAAGATCAACACGGTAATTGCTGTGCCCCTTTAGACTCTCCTGTACTGTTGTAATGACACAAAGTGTTTCAGAAGACAGAGGTATTGAAAAAGACATCTATGGGGCAGACTGAGTATGGAAAGACTAATTTTCACCCTGGAAGTGAAAGTCATCAACCTGTAAGTCACCTGGCCAGGGTTCAGCAATTTCCCTGGTACCTGCATAATCCTGCACACACAAGAGCGCAGGGTAAAAACTGCCTTTTTCCCTCCCTGCAGTCCCTGTCAGTCATTATGAAAAGCTTTCTGACACTTCCAGAAATGGAGCAGGTAGTAGCATCTTCATTCCTATTCAAAACCACGCTGCCTGTAATAGCAAAACAAAACAATAAATCGGAGGTGTGGTTATACATTTGGGAAATACAGGGAATTCTTGTGTCAATAGTACCACCTGCTGGATTTCGAGAAGATAAGAGAGTTAGAGATGAATCAACGCTGATAAAAATCAGATCCAGACAGAATCCAACACCAGTCTTGCACAAATGCCACCATAACTAACCCGTTACGAAGGAGCTGATAACAAATTGCCATATCTTTTGAGTTGGCAAAAACCTGCCAAAAGGTCACTGGCATTTTTAATACATATTTCTTGTTAAATCAGATATTCCAAACTCACTACACACAACTCATTACATGAACAAAAAACTAATCAAATTGGTCAGTCTAGCAGCCTCATTTAAAAGCAATGTGCTACTACTATTAATGTCAGGGTTAAGAAGGGTGGTTTTTTTAAAGTTGATTACATAACTAATGTGTTATTCCACTGCAATATTATTTGGCAGGGTGGAGGAAGTGGACAAAAAAACCCAAACCACTTCAACTAACAACCAAAAAACTCCTACCATCCAGGGATGGGCTGCTGCAGGCCAGAGAGCTCTTTATTAATCCTCACCTGGCTCTTGGAATACAGCCAGGCTACTCTTCGCTCATATAGAGCCTAAATTACTCCCAAAATATGAATTTATACCTAGCTTTCAGGCTGTCACGGGTTGATTTCACTTCAAACTACACGTACTCAGAATTTCTCTAAACTCATTCCAGGAAGCCTCAAGAAGAGCCAATTATTAAACAGCCTCAGACTAAATGACTTTACCAAAAGGTTATCCCTAGGAGTAAAAACATAAGCCTTGAAAATCGCAGTGATAACCTGTAAGCCCTTTGTTACAGAACAAAGTCATTACCATATTTCCTGCTACTTTAACATTCTGACTACCTTAAATAGGCACTTCTAAAGAACTGGAGCTTTGCTTGAACCACTCACCTTTCCAGTTATGTGTCTTACCAGCTCATACTACCAGAAAGCTGTGCTCCTTTCCTCTAGCAGAGTTCTGTCCAGGTGTGCTTCAGTCTTCCTCTAAACCTTTTAGAAGCAGCAAAGTGTGTTTTAGCTGCACTCAGGGATTATTATCTGATGGATCAAACAGGAGGCTGCAAGCAGCCAAGAAGCTCTTGGTTCTAACCTGAAGCTTGACAACCACTAATCACTTCATCCACATAACCATAAAACAATGGCATCTTGATGCTTTAAAATAAAAAAAAAATAATAGTTTCATTCCAAAGCAGAAAGTTGAATCATAACACACTACACCATGCAACAAGAATGTTCCAGCTCCTAGGACAGGACACCCCACCCCAGCACAGCTGCTCTGCTCAAGCTTTTGTGCACTCCTGCAGGCAATCCCTGCCTCGCTACCAGGGACGGGGGGCAGGTGAGCCTCCTTCTGCTTCCCTTCCATGAGCCTGATAAATCTCCCCCCATGACAGCAAGACTTTTGATGGCCAGTTCAGGAAGCTCAGCACCAGGTTGTGACATGAGTTCAGCAATGAATAATCCCCTCTGATGGCTAATTGTAGCCACAGGGAACAAACACAAGAACTTACATTAGTAATTTACAATAATGTGGGGTGTCATGGACTCATAGAATAAAATGCAGGACAAGAACATCAGTGCAAAAAATATCCTTTGTTCAAAATCAGAGAAACAGGGAAGAAGCTGGGTAGATGCTTCATTGTGAAGAATACAGATTATCCTCTTCACATAATCCTTGGGGTCGGATGTACACACCAACACTCAAACTCAGGAAATGTTGAATGGGGTAATGCTGGAGTCTATGATAAATAACTAAAAGAGAAGGTGGGAAAATTTAAGAAAGAGAACTAGCAGAACAGCCAGAAAAGAGGGAAAGACTTTTGGAAAACTGGGTACCAGTAAAGAGAGGAAACAGCAAGGACAGAAAATCCTGCATGGCAGCTCCTGGCAGTAAACCCCAGCAAACCATTTCAAAGAGGACTGAACACAAAACAAAGCGTTAATCCATCTAAACCCAGGAGCTTTCTAAAAGAATTAAACTAGGAAAAAACTGTCATGTAAATTTCAGAATGGACACCAATGATTAGTGAAGAAATGTGACTAATGTTTTCCTTGGCTACACATGCAAGTCAACAAAAGGCTGAAAGCTGACAGATGAGACAGATCCGGACCTTGCCTCAGCAGGAGGAACGGGCTGCGCAGGTCCATGCCATCCCCACCAGCCCTGTGGCTCTCAGAATTGTCCTTCACACCTGCGAGGGTGCCCGTGTCCTGGTTTCGGCCGGGACAGAGTTCACTTTCGTCACAGTAGCCAGCCAGAGGCTGGTTTGGGTCTGTGCTGAGGAGAAGCTGATCACACACTGATGTTTATAGTTGCTGACAGAACAGTCCAGGACTTTCCAGCTTCTCTGCTGTGCCCGTGTCCGCAGGGGCAAGAGAAGCTGGGAGGGAGCACAGTCCCCGTGACCAGCCCAGGACTCGACCTCAGGGTTAGGGCTGAGCCCTGAATTGCCCAACGCTCTGTTCTGCCCCATGCCCACCATCCCAGTGCAGAGGTGAGGTTCGTCTCTCGCAGTTCTCTCTTTCTGGGTCACGTTGCTCGGGGCTGTCCCTCTCCCAGGGTCACCCCTCCCCTGGCCAGCTTTCGGTCTGGGACACTCGGGCTCCTATCTCCCCTCCGGGACTGTGGTTTGGGACTCTCCCAGCTCCGGGATCGCCAGCCGGGAACATGCTGAGCAGCAGCACTGCGGGTCACTCGTTCGGGTATTTGTGTATATTACTGTTTATTATTATCATCGCTATTTTCAACATTATTGCCGTTTAGGCCCTGAATCCCTCCACCGGGGTTACCGAGCTGGTCAGTAATCAGCCTCCTGTCCTTTCTGCCCTAATGGAATGAATCCAATTTACTTTCATTCCCGTGAGGGAACAAGAGCGCCCCCGTCACAGCCGCCGGCCCCTCTGCCCTGCCCGCCCCCGCGGCCCCATGACGGGGCGGGGCCGCTGCCGCCTCCTCCCCCTCAGCCACCACCTCCCCCTCAGCCACCGCCTCCCCGCGGGTGGCCGGCCCGGGTGACGGCGGGGCCAGCATGGGGCTGTGCCTGCCCTGCATGGGGGGCGCCGTCAAGGACGTGGTCGAGACACCCGACCCGGTGAGTGTGGGGCCGCGGCGGTGCCGGGATGGGGGCGGTTTCCCTCCTTCCCTCCCTCCATGCGCCTCGTTGTTTGTAAGCGGGCAGCGACGCCCAGCGCCACCGCCTCGGGGGACGGGTGCGGGGAGCGCCGGCCCTCCCGCCGGGCGGGGTGGGGGCAGCGGGCCGCCTGCCGCAAAATGGAGGCCGGGGCCTCCCTGCGCCGCGCTGGGTGACAGGCCTCATGGCCGCCGCAGGGCCCCGGGAGGGCTGCCCGAGGCTGTGCGGGGCTGGGGAGACTCGTCCCTCGGTCCCCGGCCTCGGGAGGGGGAAGCAGCCCCCGGTGACATGCAGGGAGCTGGGCACAGGTTCCTGGTGGGGTCTGGCTGTGGATGTGTCAGCAGCCGCTCTCGTACGTTAAAACTGCTTTGTTCTTGCAGGCTGGCGACAGACGGAACGATGATGCTGATCGACCCGAGGTTGGCATTTTGGGGCAGCTTGCGTTACAGATTTGAGTCATACTTAGAAATTAAGACTTGTAAAAAAACATACTGACTGTGTTGGAATAGAATTTCACTGTCTTTCACATTTTATTTAGGAAATAAAAAGAAGACAGCTAGCAGAAGCAGCTGAAAAGAGGCAAATGGAGGTAATGTCTGATAAAAGGCCATTTATTCAAAATATGTTCTGGTAACTGGTTTATGGGGAGAGTAGCTAGGGCTTCTGTGGGAACACTGGGTACCATGCCTGGATTGTGGGAGTTGTCATTAGATATTTCCATAGTACTGTTGTTTTACCTAGATACCATTTTTGTGGGTATTTACATCAGAGTTTCACAGCTAGGCAGGTGCTCAAAGGCCATTGCAAGATAACTGAGCTTGACTGGGTGGGAGAAGTTTTGCAGTAGTTAGAAAACAACCTAAGAATGGAAGGGCAAGTTCAACATTTTCTTTTCCTCATGATAAGACTTGAAAACAAAAGATTGAGAAGTATTTCAAACCAGTTTTGTCAAACAATTGTGGCAACTTCAGGTGGTATTGCACTTGTACAAATGCAGGTTATGGGTGTTTGCAAGTTCAGTTTAACCAGCATGGCAACAGTTGGGCACATTTCTCAGCCCAATTTCCAGCATAGAAGTATTAACTGATTCTTCTATTTTTTTTAAGCTTACTAAGCTTTAACTACCTAAATATCCTTGAAGTTAGGAAAGGTAGGATGCAGATGTTGTAGTAGAATGTAAAACTAGCCAGCCTGTTCTGTTCCGTACTTCTCAAAAATGGCTTGTAACACACACCGCACACAATCTACAGTAAGTAAAAAGTGTATCTCAGAGACCATAGCTGAACTGGGGAGAGAGAGGAATGTGTTGTTTGTGTGTCAGTGACATTATGTATCAAATTAAAAACTGACCATTATTGGTGAGGACCATGGTGAACTGGTTTTAAGGTAGTTGGATCAATAACTGGAGCATCAGCTGGGTGATGCTTTAGAATCCTTCTTTAAAAACTCTTGATTTTGTGTCAGATGACATACTAAAAGCAATCTACATGTAATCTTGAATCACAAAGGGTTTTTTAAGCATAAGTGTGGGAAATACACTTTTGAGAAGTGTGTGAAAGGAGAACATCCCCATCTAGCTCTTAAATTCCTCTGAATGTTGGTTCATGGAGATGTCTTGCAAGTAGCCTAATTCAGTTTCTCCCTCATGAGGGACAAGGGAGTAGATTTTAATGTCTTTTGCATAGCATATGTTGTAGTATCATAACCCTAAACTTAGCTAAAAATCCATTTTTAAAACACCTTCTAAGTTTATAGTGTTAACTGTTTCTCAGTAGTTCTGATATTCCTGCCATCTAGGCTGAGTCCTCGTTAGACCATCACCATGAGGATATGAAGCAGGCAGCTGACAACAGGTTTCTCAGCTGTGTACTACTGCTATCCACACATCCCATGAAGTTTGGAGACTGTCACCCAGGTTATTTCTCACAGATCACAATTTAGAAGTTGGATTTCTTACAGCCTGGGCTGGCACTACTATCACGACCTTTTTTTCTCCCCTGCATGTAGAGTTCCCATTGATTTCTGTAGCAGCTGTACAGAGCTTGTGGCTTGCTCTGTCTGCTTATTGAGTGTTAGAATCGAAGCTGTCATTATGATTTCCATCATCTGTGTGGAAGGAGTGAACAGATGACAAAACAGCTAAAGTTCTTGGAAGCTCTGTATGATTTAATGATCTCTTCCCAGTTAATTCTGTTTGTGAGGGCAAGAATAGACCCTGGCACTGGAAGAACCACAGACTAAAAATTTATGGGACTTTGGGAAGGGAAGTTCTGGTTCTGCGTCTTAGGAAGCAAAGCAGGTACACATTAATTCAATTAACTATGTTCACCTGGATGTAATAAAAATATGAAACAAAAACACCCTCATACCCTTGGGACTGAGAGCTCATGGTATGAAGAAGTATCCTGAAAGGTCTGGGTTTGTGTAATGGTAGCATTGCTTAACGTTTCAGTCTTTTCACACAAACCAGAGTTCACAAAGTGGTGTTGCCAAGACTTGCAGTTTGGTTTCTAGCCACAAAAAAAAAAAACTAACTGGTCTCACCCAAATGTGTTTTCTCCCAGGCTTCCTCTCGAGGTATTAAGAATGCTTACTCTGTAGAGCAGAAGAAAAAGAAACAGGAAGAAATAGAAAAAAGAATTGCAGCTTCAGGTTCTGGAGGAGAAGGAGGACTGAGAGTAAGTTTAAAAAAAACATGATGTAACTGTGCTAATGTTCACTGAGAAAATCCTGTTTTGTTGTCATCTACAAGGTCAAATAACTTGAGGGGAAAAGAAGGAAAATGGAGTGGAAATGGAAACACATGTCATTATCACAGTGTTCTTAGTGAGGCTTTGTTTCTGGGACACAAAGGCAGCAAGGATGGTAGAGAGCTTCCCTCTCCACTTCTCACAAGTGGAGAGCTTTCTCCACTTTGTCTGAGAAGGCCAGGCGGAGATTTATTTGAGAATTAGAATCTCTCCAAGGCAAGATTTATCTGGTTATTAAAACACAGGCTTCATAAGCCTTCATCTCTTACCTTTGTTGAGATATATATATATGACTCAGGGACAGGAGTTTGTATAAGCTGCTGCTGGTGGGCTGCATGTCCTTCACTTGCTGGATCTAAAAGCTGTTATAATGGGAAGTTTATTGTCTTTAGACAGCCTTGTGCTGGTTTGTTTGTTTGGGTTTTTTCTTGTTTCCCCTGTGTTCATACAAACCTGTGGTGCATTTTGTTGTTTTTGTCTTTAGTGGCAGGTTGGATAAAGAGGAATGAGTTCTGAAGAGAAGATGGATGTTTACTGCCAATAACTTGCCAGTTTCTGCAGCAGAGTGGCACTTACTCATCATGTGGCTTTTGCTGTTTGCGTATGAAGACTCAGCAGTACTTTGCCATGGTGGGAGGACACATGTGGAAACATACACTATGAAACTTAAGAACTAACTCTGAGCACTTAAGTTTTGGCCAATTTTTTTTTGTCTGTCTAATGTGCATGTTTCACTGCTTCCCAGCCCAGGGAGTGAGATGGGTTTTCTCCTGTGGAAGTGGCATCCTTACCTGTAGTCAGTCTGTCTGTGTGTGCTGTCTGGTCGGTTGATGTCTGTATGTCTGGCTTAGGCACAGCTCCAGTGCCCATGTGTTGTTTTCAGCGCTTCTTTCAAGCTCTGCAATTAAACTTTTCTCTAATCATGTAGAAAGTTGTTCATAAATATATATTTGAATATGTGGGTGACAGGATTTCTGTTCAGTTTCCTAATGATTTTTGAACTGCTCCAGGATTTAGTGCCTTTTGCAAAAAAGAAAGCAGATTCATGGTGGATCCTTGCAAATGTGATGCTAGTTAAAAAAAAAATAGAAACCTTTATAAACCCTGTATAATTATAGCAAGAAAGCTGTTTTATTATGAGTCTATTAATTGTTCTCCTCATTTTCTGATGTGTATTTCTTTTGAGTCTGTATTTATAATGAATACTGGAAGTTAAATTTAAAATACTGTTATTAATTGTTCTCCTTTATTACCACAAGAGGGCAATGCTGTACTTCTCAGGATGTTGAAAAACAAAAAGCAAAAGACTGACTACATCATCTCTTGGATGGATCATTTCCTAAAGTCTGTACTATCTAGGTGGGTTTGTTACAGTGCCCGAAGCTCTTCTACTTTTTTTCTGTATTCAGCAATGTCTGTAATACCTTTCCCCAATGTGAAAATGCCTTTGATTATTTAAAGCTACTTAAAATAAGGTCTTACAACTAGACTTTGAAGCTAGTAGCCTTGAGCCACTGCTTTGATAGATGAGTGACATTTGTTGCAGCATGATCAATACCGAGAATCTAGCTCTTATTTTCCCTGGAGAGCATTATGCTTGGCCTTAGTATGCTACTGGCCCAATTTTTGACCTAGTTTACGCTCTAAAGACTCTTTTAAAGGGTTTTTTTTAAACTAAATATTTCTTCTTTTACCTCCCCAAATATAGCATCTCGCACTGTCTTAGGAGCACAGTCCTGACACAATGAGTTTCCTGGCTTAGCCTTCAGAATTGAGTTGAGGGAGAGTTTTCAATATTAATACAATAGTGTTTGAGCTGAACAGCTGTGTCCTTGGCAGATGAATACCTTCAGTTTCCTTTGATTGCTGGCAATCACTCTCTTCAGTGTCTTAATTGTTCATAGTGCATTTTTTAAAGTCTAATGAAAATGCATTGAAATAAAATATACTAAACATTAGCTTGAAGTGTGAATTTCAATCCAACATCTGTCACAGTGGGTGTCCTGTAAAGACACTTAAGCAACACTTAACGCTTGGTTGGTCACTTGGAGTGTTTCAAAGTTAATACATTCTTCTTTTCGGTCTCCATCATACTGCTTCCCAAAAACCAGAAGGGGAGGAAATAACCATCAGTCTTTCCCTGCAAGCCCCTGCTGTACAAAGGAGCTAACACACTGATCAAACAGAGGGAGCCTGTACTTGGATTAACATCATGACTTTTTGTTTAAAACCGTTGAACAAACCCGGTAAAATGGGTCCCTGATCCTGGATCACCCAGTGGTGTTTCGATGCTGTGAAAACTGGTGGAGTTTCCAGTGTGAAGCAGTTGTACTGTTGTGCAGTACTGTCCGTCCTTGGTGGGCAGCCCAAGGCAAGTCTGTGCTGTTCTGCTCCAGGGGCTGTCACCAGTGAAGGTGCTTTGCCTTGGAGTAAGAGATTACCACCCCCTCTGAACACCCACACTGCTCCTCAGCCAGCTCTGCATCCTGCTAAAACAGCTGGCTTGCTTGTGGCTCTCTGCCTGGCAGCTTTTCTGGAAAATCTGAATTGCCTCAGATTGAGTGGACCTTGTATTTGAGAGGTGATTCTTGCCATTCAGAATTGCCCCTGAAGGAAACGCTGCTCTTCCCTCTTTAAGTAAAACCCAGATATGTCTGTGCTTCTCAAGGAGTCCTCATTCTGAATGTCAGCTTTATTTCTGTACCTAAGAAAGACGTCAGACTATCTGGGGGTGTGTAGTTCTGTATTATAAGATATTTTTAAAGATATTTAAGATATATTTAAAGATACTTTATGGCTTCTACACCATACCTGTCTAACTGTTCAGGGGGCCAGCGTGAACTGGATCTGGGAAATAATTTGGGTAAATAAAACACCTCTTGTTACAAGTTTTTTGCTAACATTCATTTCAGTTCAGAAGGAAAGCAGAAAATCCTGCAGTTCAGTCGTATGCACCTGAGAGTTGTCTGAAGTATACCATAAAACGGTAAGGCTGAGAGCTATGCGGATGAGAGCTGCTCTGTGCTTGTAGAAGCGGACACCTCCCCTCTCTTACCACTTAGCACTGCATTAAGTAAATACAAAACACAACAGGAATTTCATCCTTATTTCCCCCAATCCTAGATGTTTACTTCAACTTAGAGGCTGTTAAAATACATGTCGATTATCTCGACAGTTGACATTTTGTTTGCTTTACAGCAGTACTGCTATTCTCCACCTTCTGACAGCATGTTCAGTTTCTTGCAGATCACTTGAATAAACTCCTGGCAGTCAAAGACCAGTGCGTGTAAGGGCTGACTCTCCAGGGCGGCGATAGCATCATCTGTGTTGCAATAACAGAAAATGAAACCATCTGCTACTGCAGAGTGTTAAAATACACAGGTGATACCAGGGAGAGAGTGCTTGGGGCAGAACTCCCCGAGTTTTGGGAGGACACAGGAGCTGCGTCTCCAAGGGAAGAGAGCACCACTGCACGCCCATAGGAAAACAGATGCCTTCAGCATGTGGATTTGGCACGGGGACAGCCTAAATCGTTGGGACACAGCTCATCAGGCACAAGCAGTGCCAGCAGTTGGACTGGGATGGAAAAACCTCTCCAGCCCCATAAACGTTCGCGTGATCCCACATGTCTGTTTCACCTTACTTCACATTCCTAACATACCACAGGCTAAGAAAGGAGGAGACACAGAGCAGAGATAAAGTGCTCTACCTCCTTCCCCATCGGGTACTGAGGATCAGCAGCGACGAGGCAGCACAAAACACAAGCCCGAAGAGAACCAAACCATTGCCAGCGTCTCTAGCAGATGCTTCTGTAACACTATAAGCAAACAGCTCATCTCCCTCGTCTAAAATGAACACGTATAATGAATTCAGTGTTGGGTCTTCAGTTCTAAGACACTTGCAATACCTTCCCCCACACGTACATTGACACCTCCCTGTTTCACTCATCCTCACCAAAAACCCTTCAAACCAGTCTTCATAGATTTTACATATCATCTCTAAATTCCTAGTGGAAAAAAAGGTGTCAATACAAAAGAAGGAGCAATTATCACTATAATAAAGATAAGAAAAAAAACCTGCTTCTTAATCAGCAACCTCAATAATCGATCTTGCAAGAAAAACCTTCAGGTAATATATGAACAACAAGGCGACAGAAGGTACCTCCTGTAATGAGCAATAACAGATGTTACAGTTACATTTCCAAACTAATTCTGCATTACTTCCAGCACAGCGATGCTTATTTGACATTATACAATAGTAATAGTTCTTAAATGTAATCTTACATAATTTGACCATCTTGAGAGCGAGCAGTTCCTCATTCACAGCCAGGGGGAGCTGCCATGGGGTTTCTTCTCTAACCCCACGAGGACTTTGAGAAGAGGCTTCACTGTAGGTCGTAGCAGTGGCAGGTCTTCCCTCCTGGTACCCCACCATTCACTTCAGTCTTCTAGAAATCTACCCCAGATACCTTAATGCTGTAGAATTTGGCCTGGAAATGTCCAGTATCACCCACTGGAGCTGTCTGATCAAGCAATGGGGGTTTTTTCTCGCCAAATACTTTCTACACGAGGTCAGTTCTGCCCCCATCACTGCAGCAAGGGCCATACCTCTTTGAGCAAGGTTTTGCTGCTCAGCTTCAGCTCAGCTTTGTGAATGGAGCCTTGGGCTCCTAATAAACTCCCCAACTCCTACATTGCTGCAGAACCTAGTACATTAAGAAAATACCATAGATTGGATCAGCAACACTTACCTTCTGAATAACATAACCCCAGCCCTTCCTCCACAGCTAGCTAGTTTACTGCTTTTTTTTTTGCTTTTTTTTTTCTTGCTTTATTGATGCTCCTGCTTTCATTTCCTCCTCTGCTATCCACACACACACCAGGTGTATCCAATGTAGTAAACCCCACCTGCAAGCTTTTTACACAGAGTAGGTGGGGTGGGTAGTGCTTCAGTCCTTTATAGGTCTCCCATTCTGGAACTGGCTAAGTTGAAGTTTTAAGTCAGGAGGTAATTTAATGTGATTTTGATTTTTTTTCAAGACGCTTGAATAACCTGAATGAAAAAAGATTATTTTTGATAGCTACAGTCCAAGCACATAAAGCAGTTCATGTTTAATTTAAAATCTTGGTTTGAATTTACCAGAATTATTTGTTGAAGTTTAATATTAAAATAAACCTAAGAATACTTTTTTTCATAATTATCTGCTCTTGATTTATTAACATATAAACACCTTCAAATATTTTAAAGAAAAAACATACTAGCAATGCAAACTTAACCTTGGATGATGGAAGTACCACTATTTGTTTAAGAGCATAACCGTTATTTCAAAATAAACATCTGACACTTTCACATGTGATTTTTTTTTCCTGCTCTGTTCATTTGAAAACAGATCTCTCAGTGCATATATTAAGAACATGATATTTTTTCCAGCTGTGCTGCATTTTTTGAAATAACGTTGCTTATGGTCTGTTCTCCGCTCCCATAAGGGCTACATATGTTGCTTCTACAAAAACTGGGCCTTCCTATGGCTTTTCAAAGGATTTACTGCTTGAGTGTATGTTTAATCTTTCTAGAAAATATCTCAAAAGAAGAATAAAAGGATACAGTCTTTCTTTCTAAAAACATATTTGGAATTATGTACTGCTACTTCGTGCAGTGCATCAAGCAACGGTGTACTGTTTGTATTAAAGATATTTTTAGATCGTGAAATAGAACGGTTCCGCTGAAGGTAGATACAACGTCCTGACTTTAATTAGGAGTGGAACATGAAAGAAGAAGGTCTTGATCCTGTCTAGCCAGCAGACGTTTTGCTGTTAATTTTCAGGACCACAGGAGCAGATCATAAGTATATGTTTTAAAGTTAAATGTCAAAAAATACAGAAATATACCTGTTGGTACTTAAAAAATTATCTCAAGAATGCTTTCGATTTTTTTCTTTCCCTGCAAAGAAAAATTAATTTTTAATAAAATCCCGGTATTTCTGTGCTATCTGTAGTAAGTGAATGCTTGCCCTGTTCTCTGTGTGCCTCGTTATTCAGTTAGCAAGCAGTACTCTATGTTGTAGACATCCACTCAGTAGCAGCAAAGTGTGGGAACACAGATTACAAATAATAAATAAGACTTTCAAAAAGTATGAGTATGTTAAAAAATTTTATTTCATTTTTAATGAAACAACTGAGTTCTGCTCAAATTTATACAGTCAGTGAAATAATCCTATAAAATTCTTTTTCTAGGACGTTACAAGGCACATAAATTACCAAATATAAACATAGAAAAGTAGCCAAAATAATGAACTAAGCCCCCATATGCCTGTAGCTAATTTTGAGGTGTGCGAATGATTTACGAGAATGTGAATCACTCAGCTGACAGGGTAATGAATATTTCACATTTGGCGTGACCAACAAAATTAAACATAAGGGGAAGGAAGAGATGGGATTCAAGGACAGGGGAAGGTTTTGTGACTCAGGAGGGACCAGCATCTTCTGAAGCTCCTCCTTGGGTCAAGGCGCTGGGCATCTTTTACTGCTTCCCTTTGCGGCCGCAGGACATCACCCCCCTGGCAGAACTGGCCGTGGCTATTGTCTGACAGAGGAAGGGGCAACCTCTCACCTTCCCCAGGCTTCTATATCGGGCAACTTTGTGAAAAACAGGAAGGATCTACGTACAGACCTAGCACTGAGCATTGTCTTTAGCTTTAAAGAGTAGAAGGTGTGTGGGGGTTTTTCTTGGGCTTTTTTTTTTCTTTAAAGTAATCACTTTGGGAAGTCATTTGGCATGCAGTAAGTCTATATTCTACTTGTTAAGAAAATCTTGCAACCCATAAAAATAGTCAATTTTTATTTCATTTCAAGAGGCATTACCAAATAATTTCCACAAATAATAATTTTCCACCTGCATATATATTTTTCAACTAGCCTAATAGTCAAGGATTCAACGTAATAAGAATTTCATACAAATATATTGTATTGTGTATTTTCTTCCATTAACAGGATTCACTCCTTTATGTAACTCTAAGTATACATTCACATATTAAAGAGTAATAATTTGGCTAAAAATATATGTCTATTTCTTATCTGATTGTAGTAATTAGCCTATCAAGGGTAATTTGCTATAAAAGATACAGTACTAGAAATAAATAGTTCTACAGTTCAAAGATCTTCAAAATGGGTTGCCATTTCCAGTCTGTCTTAAATTTTCTGAAGTCCTTTTAAAGCATAAACTAAATTTACTACACTCGAGAAAATAATTTGGACCTACAAACATAGAGTCCCAATCACATGAGAAGCTTATTTCACTTAATCTCCTTCTTGGTTTTGTAATGGGCAGAAACAACCAGGTAATTGTCTGGATTCATGTCCCTGAGGGTTGGTGATTTGCTCTGGACTGGGGAAGTTTTCCCATCCACTCGGGAGATCTGCAACATTCGGCACGGGTCATGCTTCAGTAAGTAACCTGCAAAAGTTTCCCATCCTCCTCCAACACGAACCATCACATGCTTGTTGTGCAGCATCTGAAATTACATAGAGAGGAAAAAAACAACCCCACAAAAAACTCTTGAGAAGGAACCATACACTGGGAAATCACTTTTTTTCCTACTGGAAAAAGCTGTGCTTTAATTAAAAGTTACAGACATATGCTAGTGGTCTGCTTTGTAATAAAAGGAAAGGAAAAGAAAAAGTAGAATGGTTTTTATTTTAATTCAATAAGAAAATTTTTAAAAATGTAAGACAATGAGATAGTTAAAAGTAAAGATTTTCATATTTTATATAAACAATGCTACATGTTTTTCAAGTCCTGTAGTACTGAGTGATCCTGTTCTTCACGTGTTTAGTGTAAACATGTTAGGGACCATGAATGCTTTTCAGATGAAGTTTTTGAAAATGTGTAAGTAAAGACATTTTCTATGTCTTGAAACTGGCTTTTCTTTATAGGATAGGGAACTATAGAAAAGGAGAATGAAGGACAACCAACCAAAACTCCTCTCCCTCCTACAATATCCCAGTAATTCTTTAAGGCAATGAAGTACCGTTTAGTCGAACAATTCAGTATTGCTGACGTATATTCTGACTAAAATAGCCTAATAATTAATCTTATATGGGACATCAGAAAAAATATATCTGGAACTGTTTGAAGATACCTGAATTTATGCTGAGTTGTCAAAGAAAAGACAAGCAAAGCTCCCAGGCTCTTACTAGCAGGAAAGCTCAGTACTGCTTTCACTTGCTCTCTTTATTCCAGAAACACTGGGGCTTGACATACAGCAATTTCAGGGTGGGAGGGGTATCCGACTGCCCAGTTAGGTACCTATCTCTAACGTATAGCCTCAAGATACACACTCATTTTTTCTGCCTAAAGGCAAATAAAATTTCTCACCAAGTACTGATGTAACTTGTCCTATGCCTGCACCTGTGAGTCCACTTGGTGGTTTCCCTGTCATTTCTCTCCTCTGGTTCTCCACGCAGAATAGTCAAATACCAGTGAGGTATCATAAAGCAGCACATTCTATAGAAGCCACGTCATAAATCACGCATTGAAAAATGCTTTGATTAGTACATCTCATGAAATGCTAACCATCATTTAGCTGAAGCCCCAGAAATTCAAAATTGGCCCTGAAAAAGGCATGCTAGAAGATGTTGAATGTAGTCTGGATAATAACATTTGGATTCGTGGCTGTATATGGGCTCTCCTACACGTCCAAAACTCCCTCGAGGGCTGACAGCATTTGCACTTGTTACTTCCATGGCACCCAAGCCTTGTGCAACATAGCACAATTCACAATTCCACACAGCATAGACAACAAAACAAGAAAAATCCTCAAATACAATCACAGATAATAAAGGGCAAAAATGGAACTTCTAAAAAAAAAAACCCTAACCGACAAACACCCCACCTCAGCCTAAAAATATGTTGTTTGACTTCTGTTACATGATGAGACGTTCACCTGGAATGAAGAAAGCATGGAAAGCCGTACAACTTTCTGAAGTTTGAAAATCAGGGTAAGTTGATAAGGAATCAAACTCTCCATTTGATTAAGCAGCTGTAGGTGAAACCTTGTTTGAAAGTTTTCACTGAAAGCACTTTAATGCAAGGGAAATATTGTTTTTATGTGAAACACAGTGGAAAGTCAATTTTGCTTTGTAAATACTGAGAAATAAAGTTACTTCTGATCCGTGCTAATGAGAGCACACTCCAGTACTCCTGGTTCAGTTCACACCTCAGCTAAAGAGACTGTGTTGTTGTAGGAGTGATGGACTCTGCAATAGCTATACACAAGTGAGGTTTTTCTCTAGAGTTACATGGATGTGAAAGCAGAATCGGA
Organism: Pterocles orientalis; assembly: GCA_011057875.1. Taxonomy (NCBI): domain Eukaryota; kingdom Metazoa; phylum Chordata; class Aves; order Pterocliformes; family Pteroclidae; genus Pterocles; species Pterocles orientalis. Next base: position 363,567 of record WKFP01014207.1, on the reverse strand, counting down.
CTCACATCTTTGCCAGTCACTTTTTCTCTTTCCTCTCCAGCTTTGTATTTTAGTTTCAAGACTTCATTTTGAACTGCCAATGATCAGCCTTCAGCAGTACGAGATTTGAATCAAGTCTTTAGTCTGGACGATATATCATGAAAGCAGCAAATGGTTTTTACATTAGGTTTGAAAACTGCAGTTCAGGTGGTGAGACAGCCTTCAAACAAAGAGTCTACAGACTTTTGTTTAGCAGCTTTCTCCTCTAAAAAGCATTTGAGAAGTGCCCCAAAAACTTTTCACATAAAAGCATTTCTTCAGTCCCCTACAACGCGTGGTGCTGCTGGGGGAAGGAGTTAACTGCTGCTGAATTTCAGCTTCCACGTAGTGTCACAGAAGGTTCACGTTCCAAGAGCAGCTAGTATCTGGACTTTTGATTAAGAGTTAGGAGTGGAAAGTTAGCAAAAAGTATATTTGGTTCCATTTCCCTTAGGGACTACTGTGCAGACAAATAAAACCTACTGCTGGTATGTTATTTCCTGGTGCTCAGGTTAAATGTACATCTTTCATCTTTCCCATCTTTTTTATTTCTCTTTGTATTATTAAACTATTCTAAAATTCATTGAATGCTTACTTTCTAGAGAGACTGGGTTTCCCTACATCCTAAATATAGGCATTGTTCATGCTGTACTGTGCCACAAAAGCATCATTTTACTCCTCCAGCCACATTTTGATTTTAGTAACACCAGCACATATCCAGAATAATTCTGCTAGCTTCAGAAATGCTCCAAGTTCATAAAAGTATAAAGGATTTCTCACAAAAAAGCCCTCAAAACAGCCAAAAAGCTTGCTCTACTTTTTAACTGAAAAAGCAGTTTCCTCCCCAACATACTTCATCTGAAGATGAAACTTCTGAGATTTTTAGGATCCACTCAATTCAGCTTTTCCTTTGCATGAGATCTCTGAGAAAGAAAAGTTGCACTCATGAATCATAAAGTTTATTAGTCAGTTATCAAGGTAAATAAGTTCAGGACATCCATCTATTTTCACACTGCTATCCAGCCAACTGAAACTGAGAAAACCCTTTCTGTAAAATAAAATCCAGCATATGTTTACGATTGCCATAAGCCTTCTTTATTTCTGTTGTGTCTGAAGCAGGGCTGTCACCAAAGCTGTTCTGTGTTTAAGTTAGAACCGTTGAATCTATAGTGAAGCATATGAGGGACCAGACAATAGCATCTCAGAGAAGGAACTACAGATTGTTTTGGTATCAAGAGATAACATGAAAAATAGTTGCTAAACGTTAGGTGAACTAAGCTGTCATTGCATACAACTTTGACATCAAAGTGTAATATAGTCTAAACAGTTCTGGTTTTCACATAAATACGTTTAGGTAGCTTTATGGCTTATTAAAGACATATTAGGCTGTATGCCAAAATATTAAGCTCATGTAAATGAGCATAGTTTTACTGACTTGAAAAAAACAATCTATTCTGTTTCATAGGAACTGAAAATCTGGCCCAATATTATTATTCTCCAGATTATAACTTTTTAAAAGAATATTTCAGGGATGGGAGGGAAAGCAGGGGGAGGAATTACACACTATGGATCTGATCCAAATACTGCAAAAGCCAATGGAAAGAATCCTACTGACTCGAAAGGAACTTGGGATGGGCTCTGGAAGCCAAACGCAGCAACCTACAGCAAATCATAGCCTGGAATTAGTTGGTGTGATTTTAGGCCAACTTCAGAAATTACGTAGGTTACACACTGCGAGAAAATTGACTATAAAAAAAAAAAAAGTGTTTGGCAAAATAACGCAGCGCGTCACACCAGAGGAGGCACAAAGAAAATGTTGCACTCCAAAAGTGAAACATTAATGAGATTGGGAAAGAGAAGAACTGAATACACGTCAATTAATTTTTGCTGTATATGAGCCTCTTAGACTCATTGTCATCAGTAGATACAGCCCTTGTTCTCACATCTGAGCATTTCGGGGACCTCCTTTGAGAGGTGTCCAGCCTATGATGTGGGCTTCGAGATCAATATATTTTCACTCTGACCCCAGAGACATCCCAGGTAAACACTAGGGAAATCCCAGTGCTGTTAAGATTTATCCACATTCCTGTTGCCCTTAGTAAGCAGGAACATCTCGCTGCCGTCGCTGCTGGCTTCGAGGCAACTGCACACACAGGGAGCACACAGACATGGTACCTCTACTTTCTGATTTTGCTGCAACCCCAGCTGATGCTCCTTAGGAATTCCTTTACTCCAGCTTGTCTGTACCATTTACATCGATGATCTACCCTCCTATCTACACACAACAAAAAAATTACGAAGAGAGCTCAGTTTTCACGTAGAACCTAATAAAGTTCCCAACCACTTCAGCAACACCACCACACTTATATTCTCCAAGTCTATTGTCTGACATACCAGGTGGGGAAACTGAAGGAAGTACTGACTTAAATAAGTGATATAAAAATTTTATCAGTGTAGTTACAGCTGAAATGCTTGTCAGTGGCTGCTGATACACACATCAGACTCACAATAATAGTGAGAGGGGTTTTTTTTCCAGCAATAAGAATGAGATATTAGTATTAATTAATAATGTTCTCAGTCACAGAGACTGTTATATCTTCAAAGATTCAATCTTTAAAAGAAAAAAAGCCACCTATCTTCAAATTAATTAAGACATAATGAGGGACTCAGTAGGTTTAGTGGGCAACCAGAGACCTTTAACAGTCACTATTCTATAAAGAGAAAAATGTTTGATTTTGAATTATAATTGTGTTTCCATTAAATTGTCTTTCCTACCCAGACTTTTGTCAATTTTCTATTACATAGTTGAGCCCTAAAAATGATGTAGAAATTCTTCAGGATTTGTAAAGTGATAGCAGCTTAGAGTATCATTATACAATATAATACTATGCACTATAACTTATTATTATAATATTATTATAGTTTAGTATTAAATGGGTATTACCTATTTTTTCACACTTAAATCTATTAACATTTTGCAATAAAGTAGAAATGGAAATGCTTAAATATATATAAATAAAGTGAAGATTCACTCTCCAAATTCTGGAAGCCTACTCAATAATAGATACACTTTTGTCTCCTATTCAAACTCCAAAATTAGTAAGACTTTGTATCTGTTTCCATTTGTCATCGAAAACAAAGCCAAAAGTAAATTAGTTCCAAGAAGAAAAAGAGTTTAACAACGAGTTTGATGCTCCTCTCTGATTACAGGAATGTTATTACTTTTTTAAAGGATTAAACTGTGACTTAATAAATGGAAAACTTGGCACAGAACGTTGTGAATTTGGGTAGACAGGATATAGAGATTTTCCTTGTACTTTGCTTATTCAAATCCAACCTGAAACATACAGTTCTTTGTGAATTTTGTAAAATGGCTGGTGGCCTCAAAGCTGAGAGCCGTAGTAGTAAATCGTGTCTTCTTTCTGATGGTGTTAGTGAAAAGATCAGAGCCTTGGCTAGCCTGAACTCTTACTCCTCAGAACGATGCTGCCAGCTTAGGCCTTTGCCAGTCAGACTGCAGAATTTTTAGTAGCCGGAGTTGTATCTGATTTTTGTTCTTCAGTCCCGTGTAGGTAAAGGTGGGCATTACAGATATTCAATTAGTTGCTGGTATCAGTTCTGTATCCTCGCTTGCTCACAGGGTTTTTTCTGCGATAACATAAGTTGACTTCTTGAGATTGTTCTGCATCAACGTGAAAACGCCAGTCTTCGAGCGGCAAAGGGAGAGGGGTTTGAAACACAACAAAGCATTATTGCTTTGCCACAAAACCAGAAGGCTCACTAACAATATGCACAGCATGATCCATGTGAGGTACGTGAGTTAACTCCTGGCCTCCTAGCAGACTAACTACCATACGCACCAAAGGGTCTCAGATGAAACATAATGAAATCTAATAAAACTGAGTGAGACCAGTTACACAACATTTTCATTAAGTGACTGATCCAGTTCCTACTGAAATCAGTGGGAATTCATCCAGTTCTTCAAAAGGTACTTTGGGTCATGTTTTTCTGAAATCTGAACCTAAAATACTAAAATAAGTATATTTTTTTTCTTTTCCAAAGAAGCCCCAAGGATAAAGGATTTTAAAACTGTATCCACCATGTCCTTTGTTAATTAAATCCACTGCTTACAAAGCAGCCTTCTCCTTCACCTGTTCATCTCACAGATATTTCTATGAAAAGATGCATAACATCATTTTTTTTACTTCACTGAATCACACTGTAGGGAGATGAAATTAATTGCTTTCACTCAATTAATTCTTAATTAATCAGTCATTTTGCATGCATGTTGATTTCTTCTTTTTTCTAGACTGATGTTACCGTCCATTTGGCAACTGCTTCCACTTGCAAAAACACTCCTTCCCATGAAAAACTTCAGCAAAAGGAGGGCACGTAAAGCTAACCTGAAATGAGAACACCCTTGCCTCTTGGGACTCAGTTTCTTTTCAAACCTTCTTTATTCCATTTGCAAGTTCCTACTAGAGGATCCTTGGACCTCATTTGAGATTTTCACCTCACAACTTTTCAATTTCTTTTTCCAATACTTACTCGAGTTGTTAAACTACCTTACCAGTCAAAACTCTTTCTTTGTAGAGCTTATGAAACACTGTTATAACATGTCACATTTTCAGGGTAGGGCTGATGATGCAACTGGGAACTGAAGACATCTGTATCCTGCTGAGTACAGAGAGCCAGAAAAATAAGTGTCTAGTGATTTGACTGAAATCAGATTGCTGTAGCTCAAAAACAAAGGCTTCATATATTAACACGCCTCGGTATGACCTATATTACCCAGTCACCTGCTGAAGAAAGTTAAAATGCTCTTACACTGCTTAAGTGACATATAATTCATACATGACTGTAAATTCCCCTCAGAAGGATGGCAAGTGGAACTCTGTATAACCCTTTAAAAATCTGGGGAAGTGCTAACAAGTATCTCAAGTCTCTGCCCTTCAGCCTTACGTAGAGCTAAATCCTGCTCCTGGGTTATTGTTAATGCAGGAGGGAAACTCTTCTCTCCGAGCATCACAGCAATACGACATGAAAACAAAAATTCATTGAGCTCAGCAAACTAGCATGTAATCGGGATAGAAACCCAATACCAAGGGGAAAGAGTTTATAAACTGATCCTAGAGCTTTCCTCTAGTGGAGGTACGTATGAGGAAAAGTTGAGGCGGCTTCTCAAGCCATCTGCTTGAGAAGTGGGCAGTTTATAAAGGTCTGAAAGAAGCCAGGAAACATATATTTGAGCAGAGTGTCTAAGAAAACAGAATTAATAGGATGCTAGATGACTAAAGCTTTATATACTCCAAGGGAAATAACAGAGGATAACTAGAACAATGACCTCTACTTAAAGAGGTCAGAGAACAGGCAAATGGCACGTTTACACTGGTACCAGGCGTGATGTGCCAGAAGATTTTTCCATTTGATATTTCAGCAGAAGAGCCTACTAGAACAGCACACAGCCTCCCAGAAGGGGCAACAGCAATTGCTGAAAACCATGTTCCTGTAAATCAAATCTAACAGCATACGTGGATAACAGTGAAGAACAGCAATCGTGGATTTGTCAGAATTACAGTAACAGCAGGGTGGTGACAGAAGAGAAGAGTAGAAGACAGGGTGTCCCAGGATGTGGGGATGAGCGAGATGAAAAACGGGTGACCCAGAAACACCCTCTGAAACACTAGAAACAGCACTACTTAAGAGCCTGGAAAAGAAAGTTTCTTTTTGGCAGGCATCTGACAGTAAACAAGAATCAAGCAGCACACTGAAACCCTGAATTGATGTGAGGCATGGAATATTAAAAGATGGAGAGGGAGTTCTCACGGCAACTAACAGTAATTACCAAAACTACTGAAAAACAATTTAAAGAGTCAAAGGACAAACTGGAAGTGTGACTGACAACACCGTCCCATAAATTATGGGATCTAGCATGGAGATGATGTTGAGCTGACACCCAGCCATCTGGAGAGATGGTAGAGACTGAAACTATGGAGCAATGACCAAGAGAATTGCATGTAATGCCTGACATTGGGACCTAAAGCACATTCAAAGACATAAATGGAAGGCGGTATCAGAGAAACTGAGAATTTTATAGGAACGGTGTAGGAAGGAAGTGAATGAAAACTGCGAAGTGAATGAAAACTCCCATTAAGGCTGAGGCACTGAGGACCAATCAGTTGATTAGCACAGAGGTCCCAGCTTGAGGAATAGCATTTCCACAGTTATCGTACCATTAAAGATACTTAGAACCCATGAAATAACATCTCTCCTTCTGCAAAACAAATAATCAAGTAACGAAACTGGAATTTTTCTGCTTCCACATTGCAAAAATGCAACCTCCTCCCTCTGTTTGTTCTTGGCAAGAGATGAAATGAATATGCTTGGTATAATGGTGCAGAACACTAATGCACATGGATAGAAACTAATGAAGAAAATTGCCTGTTCCACTGGTTCACCTCCGGATTGAATACATGTGCAGGGAGCCAGCCTCGTTTGCAAAGCTCTCGATTGTAACAGAACAGTTCAGCCACTCTTCACACACCCGAAGAAGCCAGGTATTGGCTTAGAGGGCAAAACCACAGCCACAAAAGTCCTGCGTGGCACAGACACCTTCAGGTCAACAGCCTGTTGATCTCTGGAGGTTATGGAAAAAGCAAAGTTGCAAAAAAAATACTGTATAAAGGGAAAGCACTGAGGAAAGTAAAATTTAAAAAAACACAAATGTTGCACTTAATGAAATGGAAGTATTTCTGTTTTCAGAATACAGCAGACTCACTGAAACAATTACTCAAAGTATTCCTGCTTAACTAAATGAAATCAAGATACACCTTTGAATGTGTACTGATAGAGGTAACATGAGAGTTTGGACTTTTGGGATTCTGACTCTTGATTAAACTTTCCCTCAAACCTTACTTTTAGTTTCTGTCTGACACAATTTCATAGAATTTGGGAACAGTACATGTTTGGTGTCTAATTAACACTAGACCTCGGTTGCTGTTTGAAAAAAGCATCCTGCGTAGGCGAGCACTTTGTGTGCGAGCAATGACTCAGATGCAGACAGAAGTAAACACGCTTGTTTATCCATTGAGAGACAAGTGAACTTCTGACAAGTGGAGAATTTTATTTCTTGGACAAGGAGGAATACTGTTGCAGAAAATTAATTAGATGTGGTAGTCATGCTCAGAATGGCATTTGTAGGTATTGTGCATTTCCAAGCACTTTGGGTAAGAACCTGCACCTGGGTGACTATGAGGGCAACGAGGGCGACCCTTTCTTGTTGCTTCCCCTCCAGACATTTATGTATGGGCCAGCCACAAAGAAGACCTGTTCCCTATCAACTGAAATGTGAGATATTAACAGAAATCTAGTTTCTTCTAACTACAGCACTGGCTCATAAGCAATATTTTATGCAATGCACAGCAAAAGAGCTAATATGGCAAACAGTTTAAATACAGAAAAAGAAATCTATGAGGTTAGGTGAAAGAGAAAGCGTAAACTGGCAAATGCTGTCTCTGGATGGAGACATGGAAAACCAGACGTACTAAGAGCAAATAATGGTGGGAGAGGAAGACTGTCTTTCAGAAAAAAAAATTCAAAAATGTAAGCATGAGGCTGGCAAAATAAATCTACGAGTGATTGCTTAAAAAGAAAAAAAAAGGTTTTACTCTTAACTTTGAATTTTAAAAGTATTAATAAAATCATTTTCTTGTTTGTAGATGGTTAATGTTTCTATTAGCATTTTGAGCCTTGGAAAGCCTCTCTTATAAACAAATAGCTAAGGGGACAATTCTGTCTCACTTTCTAAAGGTAAGTAAGCTTTTACCCCTCAAGGAATACCACTGAAATCAGAGCAGTGAGACACTACTCAGAATGAGTTAGAGAGGCAAAAATCTAATGATTTTTTCAAATATCAGTTCCACTTTGAAAGGAATTAATTTTACCCCGACTATCAAGACTATCCTAATATCCTTAAAGGAATGAAAATTAAGTCATTTACAGAGTGTATTCATGCGCAGAGTGATCATTTATTTAGATCTTGCCACTGAATTCAGCAAATCTAGGATTACACCGTGCAAACGTGCGTGGGAGGCATGCGAACACACTCGCGTTATAGCATTGCAGAAGTACATGAAAATGTTCTTTTGAACCCTAAAGTGCCATCTGTTTTCTAGCTATTTTCTCAAGACTCATTCTGTCTCTCCTAATTTCCCAAATAGCAGCCTCAAAACAGCCAAATAAAAGAAAGTATTTCCTCCAATCAAATTTAAAAAACACCTTAATCTTACAGAATTCTTCTTAAGGTGTGCCTATGGGAGTGATGTGCATGTGATAAGTAAAACAGACATAAGTCTAGCACAGATTGACTTATCACATGCATCCAACTGCACTAACATGTGCATTTCCCTAACTCTGCCTGGATTTTTTTTTAACCTTCCAGATTGCTTTAAACAGCTACTTTCAAGTGTATGCAAGATTAATGCAGAAGCTGGAGTTAAAAAAGATTAATTTGCTTCATTCTTTGTGCATCCATACCCTCAAGGGTACCAGTACAACAGACTCAGCAATAACTTCCCTGCAGCTGTGATCTTTGTAATATTTGTTACAAAAGTGACTGTAGACCATTTTCCCCAAACCACTATTTTTGTCAGTGAACACAACAGGCTCTGACCTCTCTGGACAGCAAACCTAAAAGGATGCTTTCAGAGGGAGTGTTGCAGCAGGAGCATATCCTAAGTACAGAAAAGTAACCAAGCAGAATGAAGTTTCTCGTGAGCATGGAGGAAGAAGGGAAATGTCATTATTAGGAGTCATTCATTCCACTTAAAGCATATCACAGTCAGCATATTGTGGAGATCAGAAAGTCCTTGAGCAGAAAAACATTTGGGTAAAGTAGCTGAAGATATTTTTGTTGAAATAAAGCTTTCAGTATCTGTGATTATATTTTTCCTATCATACAGAGATACTGATAGAAAGTGTTCATGAGCACAAATTGCTCAGAGGCAGGAGGTGAAATCTCTTACCTTGCCTCAAACAATGGGAGTTCAAACTTCATTTCACATACACTTGGATTCATTAGTGGCCATTTTAAACTACCAGCACCTGAAGGCAGTTCACATTGGTCCCCATAATTCTAATCCCCTCATTCCTTTCGTGCTTGCATGTCTGGATTTTCTTCCAGTTGAAACTATGTTGTGTTTAAAAACAATATGCCTACCTTTTGTCCCCTATTGAAATAAGGATGCTGCCAGTTCCCTTAGTGGTAGAAATCACGACCCACAAATTTTAAAATTATATTTAAGGTATTTTGATTTACCCAATGTTCAAAACTGATTCCAGTTCAGATAGGTATGACCATGTCCTCAAGTTGGCTGTTAGTATTCCAGTTTAGTGTGTTAAGTCCAAAGTCATAACACTTTGGGAGAAAAAGCCTAAACCACAAACCCCAATGTTAAAGCATAACCCCAATAATCGGTGCTTTTAAACATTTTTCCTAACTGACTTTCTGAGCTTCAGCAGACCTCAAGTCCAAGCAGGTCAGTGCAACAGGATGGATCAACAACTGGATGTGCAATTGGCCATTATTCCAGTTTGTGTGACTGACCTTCTCCATGACCTTAAGAAATTAATTCCATTAATAGATTCTTCTTCCTTTCACCACCCTTCTGCATTTTCTAATCTGATCACCTGAAAACCTAAACACAGTCAGCCTTTCATACGAGTTTTTATAATGTCTAACATGAGAGACCTGATCTTGTTTAGGTCCTGCAGACTTCACTGCAGAGTAAAACCCGAATATACAATGTCAATAAAATCATGAACCAGAACTACCCCATTTTCTTATACCGCACACCAAAGGTTTGTAAAAATATCACCACTCTATCCTAACCCTTAAACAAACAGACATTTAACAGAATAATTTATTCAGAAGTCCCAAATTTCAGGATTTTTTTACAGTTGGATCTGGTTCTATTTTATTTTCATCCCTTTTTTAGTTAAATGATTACTTTTCATAGCTGTGCATCCCATGCTACAAATACAACATTCCTTAAAATAGAAAATGTTGTTGCCTGGAGTAGCAAAATGCCATGCACAAGATGAAGTCACTTTTAGGACAATGTAATGACTTACTGAGTTACAAGATTAAAACCTAGTCAGCAACAAGAAGGTATGAGAGCATCAGCTATCACTTACACAAAGGAAAAATGATGACAGAGCATGGGATCACACTCATCTGTTCATTAATGAGCCTCTCAGAGGTATCACTCTTAAGCATTTACAAGAAATAAAGAAAAAATGGCATGCCTAGAGCCATCACAGTATAACTCAATTGCTTACCATGGCCTATGCAAAAAAAAACCCAAACCAAAACCACCAAACACATCAGGATTGCAATTATAAAGAAAATCACAAGGAGGCAGACAAACACCACAATCAGTTAGAAATGCCTTAGAGCTGAGCTGTGAGATGGAGATCACGGAGACTGCGTGCTCCTAGGATAGAAAAGAGAGTATAATTTTTGTTTGATGATTGGAAACAGAAGAAAATCTTGTTTGTGGGATTCAGCCAGAACACAAACCTGTTGTTTCCAGCACAAATACCAGGAAGGGTAGGCATGGCTCTATTTTCTGTTTCCATTCAGACTTACCTTTAGTTTGAAGAGGTTTTGGAAAAAGATTATTTCTCTCTCCCTGTTTCCACATACTTAATTTCCACAAGCTGAACTGTGTCACAAATAACAATCACCCCAGAACTGTCATACTGAACTTGAAGTTGATAGCAACAGCTCCTGCTGTGTGTCTGGGCTTGGATATCCACCACCAAAAGTTTGCTGCTGCTCCGAGGGAAGTTCTCACAACCATAATGGCCACGGCTGCATCTAGCAGTGTCTCTGTATCACCTTCAATCTGGGCTATACTGAAACGTCATTGCCTTTGGAATTGACATAGGAAGTTACTTCTTTGCGTCTTTTTCCAGGAAAGCAACAATAACACTCAAGCAAAAACAGTACAAAGCACTCTGCACTGAGGGCCCCAACAAAAGAATGCCAGTAAGATCTGTATTTTTCTGGACATTCTCCAAATAATCTGCACATTTTCAGAAGCAGAAGTTGCCTAGAATTGTTTTGATGAAAAGTTCAGTAATGCCTTTATTACTCAGACTTTTTACCTCTTCATGGTGTTACCTTCAGGACTGGCAGAGTGCTGGGGTGGTGATCCAACTCATAGGAGTAAATATTGTACAGTGAGTATAATAAGCATTTCACTTCCTCAAATTTATGAAAGAGATGTAGGTTTAACCACAAACTCTAAGACATACTTTTTGCATGACCTTCAGCAAGTACATATACTGTAATTCTATACTCAAGTCTCTAGGCTGGGCATAACAAGACTTATTTTTTCCATTTCTTCTGTGCACTGGCTTGTCAGCTACTCAAAGATAGGATCTTTGAATATATGTGGATAAAACATCATTGTTAGAGAGTACAGTTCCAAATAACAGATGTAGACCAGTCAGAGGGTAGCTGTGGTTGAAATTAAAAGCAGTATTTAAGACTAAGACACACATTATCATGACTCTTCACTGAGTGCTTGCAGGTGAAATTGGTCTGTGCTTACCTAGCTGCCTACACGTGCCCGAAGATGCAGCAACTAAAGTGCCTAATTTCAATGTGCACTAATCCCCTATCTCAGTGTGACTGCATCTTACAAAAAAATAAAATAAAATAAAATAAAATAAAATAAAATAAAATAAAATAAAATAAAATAAAATAAAATAAAATAAAATAAAATAAAATAAAATAAAATAAAATAAATCAACAAGCAAACACAAAAGAACAACACCAACATGATGGATTGCAATTATGGTAGGTACAAAATTTAATTAAAGTGAGAAACCTAAAGCCAGGGAAGCCCATATAAATACACTGGCCTGGGGAGATCATGTGTCAAAACCCAGAAATTATTCAAGAGGAGCTGTAATATGCTTGCAACCATTTATTCCTGTGCCAAAGAACTAATGCTCTTTTAAAAAGCTTTCAAAAGCAATACAGTATACCAGCCAGACATAAAGCCATTTGTCCTTGGCTGCTTAGTGATCCTAGAATAGAGATGTAAAGAAATTCATTGGGCCTTTATTCTGACTAATTCAAAAGGTTACATGTTATTGTTTAGTCTTATCATTAAATATATTTAACAATACAGTCTGTTAGAAGGAAACTATTCCTTTATACTGTTCTCTATGAAAAAGGCTCATTAACATGTTGCTATGTTGAGGATATTGCTTACAAAATCTCTTCTAATAGCAACAGGAATTAGTAAATACCACTGAGGTACCTTTATCATGTTTAAGGTGGGTTACATTTCAATAATTTAATTTATCCATTTTTCTTCCATCTTTCCTCTACAGGATTTTTTTTCCCCTCACTTTCCACAACCCACAAACTTTAGAGAAATCTGCTCTCTGTATTATAGGTGAGAGAAAATTAAAACCTGCCAAAGAACAGAAGCACAAAGGAACAAGTACAGAAACAGAGAAGGGCACAAGCCTTCTCTTTACAAAGGCCCCATGGCAATCGAGTACTCCAAAATGGCAAGGACAGGGAACAACAGGGAACTGTTCTTGCCCCAGTCTCCTAGCTCTCTGGCATTCCAAGGCATTCAGACTATATATTCCTCAAACAGGTGCAATATCATTTTAGTACCAGTGCAGTAGGGACTATTGCTTAACATTTACCTTAAGGTGAAAGACCACATGTGAGCAATTGTTGCAGAGTAGTTGACATGCTGCTTACTCACATCTTAAAAGTAACTTGGTTAATTTGGCCAAAAAATCTAAGTAGCACAAACTACCTCTATAGAGATGTAAATTAATTCCCAATCTACTGAAACAGATCTTCTAATCTGACTCTCTTCCAAAAAGTTCTGGACCACAGAGTGAAGGTCTGGCCTCTGATTGCTTCCCCCCATGGTGTAGTGCAGCAGGAGCTGTAATCCCATCTCCTCCCACTCACTCTCTCTCTGGCTGGAATGTTTCTACTGCTCCAGACTCCACCTTCTTCCCTTGATGAGTTGCAAGAGAGCACCACATTGCATTAAGGACCCTACACCCTCACTACTCATCGTAAGCAGTCAGGAACTCTGGGCTCCAGACCAACGCCACTCCTGCCTCATCTGGGGTACGTCGTGGATATAAAGAAGGGTACATGGACAAAAGGACAAATAATGGACAAATAGTCAAGAAGAGAAAAAGATGTTTGTTTGGTTGGGTTTTTTTCAAATTTATACAGTTCCATCTCTACAGCTCCATTCAACTGAGTGTCCTTTTCCTCTTTTGAAAAATGCCCTCCTAGATTCCTAAACCCTGTAGGCAGAGTATGGCAAGGGAAAAAAAACAAACATAAGCTGACCAACATTTAAGATTAGAGCTCACGATATACATATGTCTGTATTTCCTCTATTATTTGTCATAGATCTTCTGAACAGATAGTAGTTAACAATTGCTATTTAACAATACTGATTAGTATATTACACACTCATTCTAACAGCTATTTTTTATTCATTTCAGTCCAGGTTTATATGGGCTTTTTTACTTGTACAGTAGTTGTCTTTGAAAAATGCATCATTTATATATTTTATTTCATTTTTTTTCACGCTACCTCTCCACTTTAGTTGTGAGTGCCAGCAAGTCTCTGCACTGTAATTGTCCTATGGTCTCACACTAATTCCCCAAACAATTTGACCCTTATTTCATTTAGCAACACTACATTCTCACTGTTGTCAAATTCCAGCTCAATTTGCTGGAATTACATATGTTGTACAGTCTAAATACAAACAATTTTTAGTTTCATGTAAACTGGAATTAAATAACACAATAAGGGAATAAATACTGTCTAAGAAGCCTAAGGTCCCCAGAAGTGAGCACACTGCCGGCTCCATCCTACAGTACAACCACTTGCATTGACCTGTCACCATCAGTGACACAGCTATAGCTTTTATGGGAAAATTATCTCAGAGAAGAATCTTTTGGTTACTATCTCCCATAACAGAGATAAAGGACTTATAATAAAAATATTGGTGAGCTGGCAATACTTGGATAACATTCCTGCAACCATCACTGACTGATTTAATTCACAAGAACTGTCAGGATTCTGTAAAACACTTCAGAAAACCTGTGCAAAGCACAAGCAGCCCAAGATGCTGGTTGGCTGCCTACAGAGTGCCTCAGATTCCTTCTGTTTTGTGATTCCAGTTATGCCAGAAGCCTTAGGCCATGTGCTTTTAGATAAGATCTAGGAAAAAAAAAAAGAATACAAAAGTCCCGAGATGTGTTTTCCACAGTCTTATATATGAACAGTTCAGGGCAACACCAAATTATGAAAACAGTCACAATGTCCCAAAGTACGATGCAGAGATTGGGAAACTGCCTCCTACCTCCATCCCCTGTTTTTTAAATCAACAGAGCTACATGTATAACCAAGAAAATTACACTTGGAAAGTACCTAGAGACAGATTATTTTATCAGATCTTGCTTGAATTAGGACTAGAGATTATTCATCTAAATGAATGGGCCTGAAATAAACTTATTTAACCCCATGGGTTTCATTAAAATGTCTTCTAATTTACACTGGGGCAATGAGGGGAGAACGAGGGTAGCATAATTTCAATAATGTTTATACTTGGTCTTAATTTCCTTTAAAAAGTACAAAGCATCCTCTCAAAAGTTTTCAAAATTATGTCAGTGTGAGACTATGGGGTCTGATGTTACCATGTTGGAATGAAATGATGTCACTGCGAATCTATGAAAGCAACATTGTAAGTAAGGAACCAAAGCTATACTAATATGTTAAAAAATTGTGACAACAATCTGAATGGAATAAACAACTTTGAATAAATTTAAGATATTGCAGACCAGAAATTATTTATCTGAGTGTGCAATCATCAGTCTTGACTATAGAACCAAATATATATCTGTTTGGCTACAGAGCCAAACCCAGTGGAGTGCAATCCGTAGTACACTGCCTAAGTTCAAATCAGCCGTAGTTCAAGCGACTGCAGCTTGCATGGAAGCCTTTGGGCCAAATTTGGTCAGGGTATAAATAATACTGGAAACTACCTACCAGGTACAACAACCGGAGAAGAGTGCAAACAGTTGGAGAATTTAAACTAGCATGTCAAGTGGACAAAATTTACTCCTGATAGAATGTGAAAGCAGGAAATCCACACCTGGTCACTCTCCCAGCTTCTCCCAGTCATGGAAATGCAAATCAAAGGTGATGAATTGCATTGATGAGGGTAGCATAAGCACAAATGAACATGGTGCACAATATTTCATTACTACCGAATTTTCTTGCTCCACCTTTTTCCATTCTTTCTGGGATCTGATCAGCACCCGCAGTCATCTTGAATCAAATTTCCATTTGAAGCTAAAATGGGTTTACTCTGAAATTATAGTGCCATAGAGAAATGAAGGATCTGCATTTCAACTTAGAGAATGTAGGAATTCTACATATTGAAGCTGACTATTTCATTTCACATGCATAACTACTTCTCACAGCCACTGCACTCACTTTTGGACCTCATGTATAGTCTTATTCTATTACTCCATCAATACTGAACATACAAATTACAGTGATTTCAGTTCTCAGGTACATTAACGAATCTAATGTTCTAAACAGTACATATAAAGTGAACAAAGTGAAATTCAGCTGAACTCACAGTACCATCTAGTTTGATGAATAATGATGATTTTTTTCATTGTTTTGACACAAGCCAATACATTTTACACAGACATGAAACTGCCAGGATTTACCAGTTTGGTAAATTTGGGTGATAGAAGAGAAAATACCGGTGCTTTTGTTCTCCTCAGCCCTACTTTGACAGCACATCTGATATTAACTTTGTGCCTAATCCTCACTTTTCCATGAGACAGATCCAGGAAAAATCATGGTAATACTATCACTTTTGTTCTGCAGAATTCCAAGTTTATCTTTGGAATGCATTCTAGGACAGTTTACTGTATTTTCATGACACTCATGATTGGATGACCAGGTGCCAAGACCTGAAAACCATTTAAGTGCTGTGAGTGCTACAAAAAAAAAAAAAAAAAAAAAAAAAAAA
>WKFP01014207.1:300294-344226 GCA_011057875.1 Pterocles orientalis | reverse complement strand
GAAACACAGAACCACCCAGCTGACACGGGAGTTACACCTGGGAGCATGTCTAAGCGTGCACACAGTAAGCAAAGCTGCAGTCTGACATGCAAATCCCAGTCTGGAGTCTGCCTCACACTTCAATCTGACCTACAGCCATTGTTCAGCAGATCAAACCAGCAGCTGGGTGCTTCTGCTCTTTGATGTATTTTGAGCTGACATCACATGAATTTTAGTCAGAGGACTATGGTTTCACTCACAGTATGGGATGTATCTGTTTGTCCACACCCATGTGTAGGTCTGTACGCACACGCACTCCACTCACATAAAATACACAAGGTATGCTGCTGTGGGCAGGTAACACGGTGTATAAAGCAGACGAGAGTTCCTAAACGCAAACAGATGTATTTGGGTAGTAGGTCAACTGGTTCATAAAATATTTTCATAACATTTTTTCCACTTCTGTATTATGACTAAAGCCAAAGAATCGTGTATTGTAAAACAAAGCTTCTTCAGGCTGGAGAAGCTATTAAGCTAGTTTTAGCTTTCATTCTAAAAAGACTTTTTACTTTTAAAGCAGCTTTTGTGATTGCGTTAATCTTGAAAGTGGAAACTGTTAGGATAAAGCTGTTGGCTTTAACTTCTTCCATGGTCATAGATAACCACAAACAGTAACCCTAGAACAGAGACAAAGCTACAGAGACCCTCCCTTTAGACTAGCACTGCGAATGCAGAATGGGGACTTGATAGCAGCCTTCCAGTATCTGAAGGGGGCCTACAGGAGAGATGGGGAGGCACTCTTTACCAGGGAGTGTAGTGAGAGGACAAGGGGTAATGGGTATAAGCTAAAAGAGGGTAAATTTAGGTTAGACATTAGGAAGAAATTTTTCACTATGAGGGTGGTAAGACACTGGAACAGGTTGCCCAGGGAAGTTGTGGATGCCCCATCTCTGGAAGTGTTCAAGGCCAGGCTGGATGAGGTTTTGGGCAACCTGGTCTAGTGGGAGGTGTCCCTGCCCATGGCAGGGGGGTTGGAACTTGATGATCTCTAAGGTCCCTTCCAACCCTAATCATTCTATGATTCTATGATTCTATGCTAAGCCCCAGTTCTGAGAAATTCTTCCCATATTATTCTCTGCTCAAAATATCTCCTAAGCAGGTACTATGAATTTTTAACAGCCAAGAAACATGAACAAATTCATCTTGTGAAGAAGACAGTGTAAAAATGTAATGATTTCTGTTTTCATGTCAGCATCATCTCTCATCACCGGTACAGTCTCATTTTTGTATGGGAATCTTTGCTTCACCATTAGTGAAATGGGGATATTAAGTAACAATTCATGAAGTATTAAATGGTGATATATTAATATTCACAAGAATCTGCAAAAAATTACTTGATGGCTCTAAGCCAAATGCAGCCAGACTCTTGGCTTTACAGAAGAATTCATTGACCGACCTTTTATACAAACACAGCTACCTTGCCAGACCTGGATCGAACACTTGATCTCCGCATTTCCTACAGCAGAGATTTCATGCCACAGACACCATATTAGATGGTATAAAGCTTTGAGCTTGAAGGCATCTCAACTGGTTTAACCCTCAGGCCAGCTTTTTGGATAAAATGGAAACCACAGAGGAGAAAAGACAGAGGAGTTTAAAAAGCAGTATCACAAGCCCGTTCAGTGTGTTAAGGACACAGTGCTTTTCACTAGCTGAGACAAGGGATCTGGGTGCTTAGCACATTTAACAAAAGGTCTTTCCCCTACTGTTCTATGTGTTCAGGTGCTCCTAACCCGCTGGCAGCTTCCTGACCCTTACTGGCTTTTTTGTACTGATGGGATTTGCTGACACTGAGAACCAACTTAAGTCCACAGAGATTTTATTTTTTTTTGCATTACTTTCAAGGGAATCAGGGCTAGGTCAAGACTGAATACTTAAATCACAATATCTGATTAAAAAAATGCAAAACAAACACATACCCCCTCCTGCTCCCTTGCTATTACTATTCCTTTGGAAAATAAGTTCTAAGATTAGGCCACTAAGACAGTAACCCCAAGCAAATGAGTTCCATTATACCTGAAGCTGTAAGACAATGAACCGCAATCATCAAGACATGCAGACCAGGCTTTCATTGACTCCTTCAAAATGAGGGCTTATGCTCAGAGTTGTCTTATGTACCACTTCCTATAGCTTCTTTTGCAAACACTATATTTAATTTAAAAAAAAACAAATAAAAAAACCCAAAGCCCACCACTCTACCAAAGCAGACTAAAGAGGAGGGAGACTTGAGAACAACGCACACTTTCAGCATGAAAGCGCCATGATATCATTCTTTGGCTTGCTAATATATATACTTTGAGAGACTGGGGTGGGGAGGAGGGAAGGAAACAGAAACAGGGTTCTTTGTACCCTTATGAAACACCAAATGACTCCGTCTCCCTCTTGCCCCTTAGTAAATCACAGGGAAGTAGTTAAGTAACATGAACCAAGAAATTAGCACAAACAGCATAGTCATTGCCGAAAAGCTGGGTTAACTAAAACGCCAGCCCGTCATTTTACTTGATTTATGTGACTGTGGTTAGAAGGTTTTACACAGAATTCTGAACGCCTCTGTGGTTCTAGACCTCAGACGAAACAGAATATTGATACTTAAAATACATACTTTTTGCAATGAATGCTTTTTAGGCCAGCCAGGATTACCCTTATGTTCTTTGTCTGTGTTTTCCATGTACACAGAGAAGAAATCGTAACGGTAACTATGCCTTGACATCAGGGGTGTGAGGGGGCCTGGGGTTTTTTTCATTCAAGCTGTAAACTGGCTTGGAGTTTACTTTTAGGTATTAATTTTGCTTCCCACTAGCAGACCCCTTTGGCTTTCACTACATTTTTTGTGCATTTTAACAGGGCCAAACTGGAAATATATTTGCTAGAACACAGAAAATGGACACCATTCTAATCATGCCAAAAGAGAGAAACAGATCTTATTTACAAGTGGAAATTATAACCTGTTGGCATTTAACATACTGCCGTACCAGTCAGGAACACTTAGGCAGCCCAAAGTCAACGTGTTGCAATTTTTAATTTTTGCTGTGCTTTCCCATACACAGCTGCCTTCTCAGCATGAATCCAAAACACAGCCTCACACCAGCTACTATGAAGAAAGTTAACTCTGTCCCAGCTGAAACTAAGACAACAGCATAACTAGATTAGACAACTAAGGATGGTCTAATTAATGTTTGATTAGAAAAATCCACTGACATAATATGAATTTCACAACAAGTTTAGTGCATATTTGTTTTGGTTTCCACATTGAAAATTCTTCCCAGAACAGAAGAACAACCATGTTAAAGAACTAAACAAAATAGTTTGAAAATTTTATACTAACAAAAAAGGAAAATGGGAGTTGCTTTTGTTCACTTTCTGTTTACATTTGCATAACTAAAACTTCCCAGTTGTCTATGACCTTCCCTGCTTCCTTGATAATCTCAACCAGCTAGCAGAGTATCAGACAAGGAATGCTGATAATCCTGATGGATTTATGCTGGATTTTACTTTTCTCCCCATGTAAGAATCTTCAGTAACTCACTTTTTCCATTCTTTCAATGTTGAATTTTACTGATTTACGCTGAAGGTGTAAAACTTAAATTCCTTTCTTCTAATTTCAGTTTACCTGCCTGCTGGTCCTTATAGCATAACACCGTAGGATCTCAGCAACATCTGTCTTAATGTGTTGAAAAGTGCTTACTAACCTAGAATGATAACAAGGACATAGCAATAGAAGTAACTGTGAAAGGCTCTTGTGGACTCTGGCCAAAGTATTCCCCATGACTTTTGAGTATTCAGGGAACCAAATTATTCCTTTCAGCTGGGTGTGCAAAGTTTCAAAGGGTCAGCTTCATCCAAGCACTTCTCTCCATGACTGTTTCACTAAGATTCTCCTTCCTGGGATTCAAAACAAGATTTAAATACATGGGGGACAGGACCCAAAGCAAAATCAGGAAACAGAATACGAAAACATCATTAGTTTTGTAGGAGTGTCTAAAAGGGTAATACAGTTGGAAGCATTATGAATCAGGTCAAGATTCATTTGATGAACGTTGAAAATGTTACGAGAAAAGCCAGACTGTCGACGGCTTTAGGTAGGAAAGACAGCACAGGAACCAGCTCCTTTTCCCTATGCTGTATTGTGATATAGTGTAAAAGAAGGTCTGCATGCAAAATTAAAAAAAATACTTAATGTTATTTCAGCATTGTTTACAAAAGCAATCACAACCTAATGACTAATAGTAAACGGCATGTTTAGAGCAGCGGTTATGGCTCCCTTTCAACTTTTTTAAAGTGCGAATAGGGTTGCATCTAGTTGGGTAGACAAAAGGCATATGTTTGACTGCAAAACCTAAAATGATCTAATCAGTTCTGATTTCAGCATGTGCTTATCTAAATAGCGTGTTTGTAACAACTCAATTGCCTTTAAGGTCCCGTCCAACCCTAACCATTCTATGATTCTATGACCTGTTGCCATGACTGAAGTACTAACTTAATAAAATACCATAATTTCAATGATCTGATGTGGTGGGGTTTTTTTACTTTGTTGCATTATTCTTTAAGACTTAAGTGAAGTGAACCAAAGGTGAATCCATTTCTGGTGAGCTGAAGACAAGGCACGATAGCACACCACAAAGAAATCTAAATCAACTGATACTGATTTGTGACTTGAGGAACAATCTGAATCTGCTTTTCAGTTTAATAGGTGCTGCTTTTTGGAAAATACCCTTCAGATTAATGGTTGAGTCTCGGATCTCCAGAGTTTACTAATCTTTGCCAAAGAAAATGTTTCCTGTACTTAATACTTCCTTACAGCAACAGATTCTTCTTGTTCTGCTCTGAGATTCAAAAGTTAATAACAAAAAGAGAGCAGAAGGGATGCTCCTAAACTTCCATTAAAACATGCATGTCATTTAAAAAGTTCTAGATCAGTTTTACACAGATTAGATCTCAATGAGGTTTGCAAAACAAGTTGATTTAACAACTGGTTAAAAACTTTTTAGAAATCTGTGTGTTCACCACTTTTAAAATCAAAATATATGGTAAAATTTGTTTTAATATACAAATATCCCTCGATGAAATAGCTCATTACGAAAAGACAATCATAAATCACTTCTGGACTTGCATTAAGAAAACAATGTTGTGTGCAGAAAAGGTTAAACATTGGCACTGGGTTTGTATTTTAATAGAACTTCATATCAAGTTTTAACTCAAATTCCACATTCGGAGAAACTAGAAGTTTTATCCCTTGGCTTTTGTGGGCTACCACTGACTTCAGTGTTTACCAGCTTACCTTTGTCTCCTTAGGTTATCACTAACTCTGTGGCATTCATGTGATTATTAACAAACTTTTCATACAGACCAAAAGGCAGTAATTCTATTTTTTAATGTTCCATTGCTAAAGGAGTAAAACCATGTAGACAATAACTTCCACGATAATATATTAATTGATGCACAAAGCCTATAAGCACATTTGGACTCAAAAATGCTACTTTCATACCAAGAAGAAATTAAACAAAAACAGAGAAAATAGAGTGAGGCTCAAATGCGGACCTTGGCTGAGCATTTGCAATTTCTATTGATGTGAACGGCAGCCACAGAAGCATAATTTTGGTCCCATGTGAGCTGGGGTAGTCATTTGTGGCAACTATTCCATCTGTGACATACAAAGAGGTCACACGTTCAAGAAGCAGAGACAGCAACCGATATGGTCTAGTCTAGGGTCTGACAGTTACCTGGGAAGAACTAGTAAAACCTATATTTTAACCTGTTCATGTGTTTTGATCACAAGCTAGATTTCATATATGTTCAGCACAAGCAGCTTGAATGGGCAAGATATTATCTTAAGAGAGCAAAATATACAATAAAATTTGAGTGCATATAACCTCAAAACTTCTTTCCTTAATTTTCTTTTATCGTAAGCAAGAACATTTACCAACCAGTTTTTTTAATTGTTAAATTCACAAATGATTTTTAAAATATGAAGTAAAATTAACTATTAAAACTGTGCTAAATTGTTAACAGCAAATTATATTTCAAAGGAAAATTTTTTATATTGTAGTTAAATAAAATCTAAGAATCTGCATTTGGTCAATATATCCTAAAAGTATTATTTCTATGCTATTGCATATATATGATAGACAGACTTAATTATCATGACTATAGGAGCCAAAGACTAAGAAAGACAGGTTAATAAATAATTCAAGGACATAACTGTTACTGGTAATTGTCTCATTATTTTATCCATTCTCCACCAGAAAAAAATTATTCTTGATTAATACTTTTTTTGGTTTTTGTGAAAGAGAAGTCAATTCCTATGGACACACAGAAGCAGCTGAAATTTTGTTTTGTTTTATGTCAGAACACAACATCTCGAGACAGAATTTTGAAAAAATCAATGTAGAAAAAATTTCCCCATAATTTAACTTAGAATAAAGAATGTCTCAAATAGACATTTTACTTTTTTTAATCCAAGAGATAAATAATATGAAATGCTATGTAATTCTGTAAGTTGATTAACAATTCAGTTAGTGGACATAACAGAGAGGAATTGTATGTTCCTCACCACTGAAAACTACCCTGTAGGCATCAAACCTAGGCAAGATGAAGATCTCTGATTCTAAAAGCAACATTCATTTTTTAAGAGAACAAAAACCAAAAATAAAAACTCAACTTCTGCCTAGTCTCATTCAGAAGAGTGGGCATCTCACAACTTGTGCTAGAAAAAACACATCCTAGTGGAACAGACTGCTTGATAAATTCATTGGTATGCAAGCCATGTGTACTCTCACTAGAAGACAACATTGTATATTTCAATATGATAAAGAGGATTTGAAAACAGAGCATTTACTGCTCTTCTACTGGTCTGAACTAGAAGGCAGCACAGAGGACAAACTCATCAATAAACACATGTGATAAAATCCTGCTGCCCTGATCGATGGTAAAGAGTACTTTACACGGATCTTGCATGTTGCCACAGGGGTGCAATGGAGCTTAACTTCAAAACAAAATACAAAGAAATAAAACACTTTTTAAAATGCACTTTAACTTTTTCTTGTTATTTCAGGAATGGAAGGGCGAAACCACATTGCATTAAATATTTTAAAAGCTGACATTCCATTTGTGTTAAATCATAGGAAATTCAGTTCTATGGAGAACCATCATTCCTGAGTCCAGATACAAAGCCCAGTCGGAAATTCCCATGTAAGCTACAAGATCTTTAAGAATATTACCCTAAAGCTAAAGAACATTGCAAGAGTACATCAATGTACGTTTATGCCTGAATCCTGAATGTTCAATGAGAATCTCTGATGAACAGTGCAGAAACTTCAGTTTACTGATGGCACCGCATAAGCCTCTCTTATTGTCATTTCTCTAGAGGGCAGCATGCATGTTTATAGTGTCAAAGTACACTGTACACAAAGTATATCAGAACAATGAATCAGGGGGGTTTTCTTTTTAATTAGCATTGTATACCAATTAGCTGCAGTGATGAATATAAACTTTAATTCACTCCATAAAATATTGCAGCATTTTCCTATAAAAGACAGATGTGCTTATCTTGACTGTGTTAAGTATTATTTACATCACTGTCATACAAGACCTTTCCACCTCATCAAGGAAGGGATTTAGATAGAAATTGCAAAGCTTGACGTTATCTTCCCTAAAGAACAACACCTTAAATAGCTGCATCGCTTTTTCTAATGCATCGGGCTTACTAGTTCCAAACTGTGAGCATTAACTCCTGTCTCATCTTTAATGTAAAGTTTATTAATGTCTAGGAAGTGTAAAATGGATGCTTACCAAACGATTAATCTATGAAACAGAATCACAAGAAGAAAATCACTGAACAAAAAGGAGATCCTTTCCCCTATTAACACTTTCAATGTAATCTTTTGAGATCCAATCTGTAGTTCTCAACAATAAACTAAAAGGGCTTTTTCATTTTGCAAAGTAACTTTCGTCTGTCAGCTAATGGCAGAGTGGATTAGCAGTCTGTCTGTGCTCTTAGATATGCAGATGCTGATTCAGTACCTTTCATATAAAAGGTGTCAGAGGAGCAGGAAAAAAAAAAGGAAGAAGGGGGGCATACAGGAGAGGAGTTACATATTTTGGTCCATTTTTGTGTTCTCAGCATTTGGGAGGGGGGGGAAGCCTGAAATAATGAGATTTATAATACGTAACATATTAACCTAGCTTTGTTACTCATCTTTATTTACCCTTAAAGTATTGAGAAATTTTTTGTATAATTAGTTACCAGACAGAAAACACTGCTGCTACTGGTTGCAGGGTGATGTTACCCTGGCACATCCCTGCCAGAGAGTAAACCAGCAGCCAGCGAGGTCTGGCTTTGATGTCTTCAGCTCTTGCAGGCACTGGCTGCATTAGGTGCACAGCAAAGGCTTCCTAAGCCTGAAACGCATCGCTAAGGATGTCAGCTGAACATTTGGGTGGTGCTTGTAAAGATATTATACGTATAGCTTCAGAATACCTTACTCTAGCCTCCTGTTCTAAGCCACCTCCTGAGGGAGATTTCTCTTTCCACCGAATACAGGGAACCTTATATTGTTGTAACTTCAACTGTACGAGTCTAAATTATAAATACCTCGGCAGGAAATGACTGCAGGTGTATTAGTCATTGCAAGAACTAGAATGTGACACTTCTTGAAGATGCATTACTTCTTAGAAAAGAACAATATGATTTGCTAAAGTTTTCAAACATCCAAGCTGAGTTCTCATTGAGCAATACTGCACAAAGGGAGACACGGGGAACTAAAGACACCACTATATTTAATTGCCCACAGAAGGAGTTCACTAAGGCAAACAGGTCTAAGCTAGTGAGAAAAACTGCTAAGCTATTACACAGCCTGCCAGTTCCACTGAATCAGAGTATTGCATTAGAGATATGTTCTGTCAAAATATTTTCAACCAAGACTAACGAGAATACCATTTGCATGAAAGTAAAATGGAGTAACTCCGTCACTTTTCCATTAAATTAACAGCTAAGAATTTTACTTACACAGCTTCTTTTGTAAAGAAGTTTACAATTAATCCTTTAAAGCTTTTTTGCTCGCAATATGTATCCCAAACTAACCCAAACACATGCAAGTTCTAGACACTAAATTAAGATGAATGGCCACGCAAAAGCAGAATGTTGAGGAAAAATAGAGGAAATTAAATCAAGAAGGGAAAAAAAATTACTTAATCTCTACTACTTATGGGTTTGACTAACCCTCAGTGAAAGTCTGTCAGATATTTAACTAGAAACATCAAGCCTTATTCACAGAACCAGATAGTGGAAGTGTAGCTGCTCTTGTGTTCAGCATCATCACGGACAGTGTAGGCAGAGAGATGTCCATGGCCACCAGCCCCATGAAGGCTGCTAGGTCTGGATCAGAAAGGCTGAAGGCAGGAAGAGGAAAAAATAAAGAAAAAAAAAAAAAAGGAAGAAGCAGGAGAGAAAGTGTAACTACAAGAACAAGCAAGCTACAACTTAAGTTAGAGGGATGCAGGGGTCTGCCTGATGTCACTCAACAGGTTAACGGGAAAGCAAAGAAGAAAACTGATTTCTTCGCCACCTGTCCAGGCAGCACTGGACCAGTCACCCCACCGACATGTGTTCAGTATCACTGTTTGTCCAACAGCTTTTGAGTCTTGTGGGCTGAATTTTACCAGTCCTTCAAGGATTTTTAAATCAAAAAAAAACCCCCAAAACCAAAACCTGAGAAGAATTCCACCTTCACTAGCACAAGTAAGACTGAAACGTGCCAACTACTCTGTAAGCGTAAAGCAGTGGGAGAGGAATTGGCACATAGTAAAAGTGTCCAGCCACCCACTGCTGGAAGGTCTCCAAAAACACCTTACATCTGAGACATAAATTAGGGCTGGACTTTCAACATGCCTTTCCCTGGGTCTTTTGCAGTCTAGTGTTGAGAATTAGTATGTTTGTCTATAAGCACAAGGAGGCTGAGATTAGAAGCCTGAAAAAGAGGACAATGACTGCCCGTGTCCTCTGGCCCAAGATGCGTTTTCAGAATTAACTCAAGATAACTCCCAGGCATCCCACTGCATCTCCTTTGGAGTTAGTTCAATTAATACTCCTGATCTGCCTATGTTTTCTGGCATTTTAAGCATCCCTGAAGGGTATTTGATACGGATAAAGCTCTAGGGAAGGAATTTCAGTGCTAGAGAGGTAGACTGTTTTGTAGATTATTTCCCAAACTATGGCCTGGGAAAAGCAGGACAACT
Source organism: Pterocles orientalis (assembly GCA_011057875.1). NCBI lineage: Eukaryota > Metazoa > Chordata > Aves > Pterocliformes > Pteroclidae > Pterocles > Pterocles orientalis. The sequence goes on along the minus strand of WKFP01014207.1, from coordinate 333,954 downwards.
GTTAAATCTTTGGAATAAGGAAGACAATAAAAGCCAGGTAAATGATGCTGAAGGAAAACCAAAACACAGAATAATACCAAGCAAAACATTTTCTATGTTAAAAAAATCCTTATTCAGAAAATGTTAATGGGGGCATTACCTTAAGAAGTTAGTACTACACAAGAGAAATTTTGAAGGACTGTCCCCTCTGCGTTTTGCTACATATTCCAAGTTTTTTCCTTAAAATTACTTGAAGTTGACAATTGTACTTTTTGTGTGATTTTTTGCATGAATTCTATGTTCTGACAGGTTTTCTTTTTCTTTGCTGTTACTTTTTCACTTGTTTCATTTACAGATATAAATTAACAAAAAAAGGACTGACTTTTTAAAAATAATTGTAGAACTGGAATAAAACAATTTTGTTATGGATATATTATTAAATATTTTTGGTAAAAAAAAAATAATCTTAACCATCAATCAACAGGTGTTAACTGGAATTTAAACTTAGCACTTGTTGTAGCACATGGCATACTTGTAACACCGCTGAAACTATGTAGGTTTTAAGTCCTATAAAGGTTACTGGAGAAAGCCTCTATTAGACACTAATGGGTGTACTAAGCCAACTTCTTAAAACAATGAAACTTTTGTTCCCAATTCAACTGGAACACTTTGAGTTATAAACAAGTGGCATATATCTGTCTGTGTCATGCTGTGTAAAGAATATATAACATAGGAAGAACTACCTCAGCCGCATCAAACAGGGTGCCAAATATCAACAAAATTACAAGTCAGCTATGCAGCTCAAATGTGTTTTCTCACAAGCGTCCAAAGGATTCCAAAGAAAGGCTAACAAATCTACTTATGTACACAAAAAGTGAATGTAAAATGAAGAGCAAAAAACTTACTGTGATCCAGTGAAGCCTTCCAAAATGAAGTTCAAACTAACCAAAACCAAAAGACAACTGACTTTTAAAACGTAGGAAACTTTTAAAACCTTCCCACTGAAGTTCATGGCAAGTTTCCATTGGTATCAGTGTTGTAGGAATGATCTCTAATACTGTAGTTTAATGTCTAATCTATATTACTGTTATTTTTTGGCACAATTCAACTTGGAATGCAGTAGCGTGATATGAAATGGGTGTTTTGTTTGCAAACTTGGAATGAAATGTGACTTGGACTACATTGCACAATAAAGAAGCCAGCAAAACGGAATTTGACACTCACCATTCTGGCAGAAAAACTGAATTTATCAAAACTGGAAGATTAAAAATACTTTGATATTGTTATTTGAAATTAAAATCAAAAGAAAACAGAAGTGTTAAACTGTGCCAAATTACTGGGATATTTGAACACTACCTTCAAAGTCATTTGAAGCTAGTAATAATGCTAGTAGCTAAAAATACTGCAGAATTAAAAAAAAAAAATCTCACTGGCTATGAAAGAGAAAGGCTATTAATCCTTTAGAGTAGCATGTTAAATCTCAAACTATCTGTGACAAATCCTGTGTTGTTTCTTCTTTCTGAGCTATTACTGAATTAATTGGGAGATCTCAACCCCTATTCAGCACAGTACTTAAACATGTTATCAACTTTAAACACATGAGAAAACCTAAATCCTTATCTAAATGTGACCTCATTGTAAGTTAAGCATAAGTTTATGACAGGGCAAGCACTCTGGTGTTTTGCTGAACTAGGAACTTGATTTCTACAGATGGAAAGGAGTCCCTCTTCTTTTGTTCTCACAAGTACTAAATTCTCAGTTTTATGAGATCACAGGTGTGTGCCTTTAGCAAAACAGGGATAACAGTTATTTCAGAGCAAAAGGTATTATTCTGTCAAGTTATTACTTAAGGATAGTACCTGTGGAGAGGAAAATGGAAAGAAGCATAGCATGAATCAGACTCTTAACCTACTACTATGGAATAATACGATTTGTACATTTTCTCATTATAACCATAAGCATATATACAGAAGATTAAAGGATCAAAATTAAGTTTGGATAGTATACTTGTACTAAATTCAGCCAGATACTAATGCTAGCAAATATTTATAGTAAAGATTAACTTTGCGCTATGGGAGTTAACATACTACGTATGAAAACCGAAATACAGCACTGGGTTGGGAAATATCTGTTAATCAAATGAAGTACTATGGACATTAATGCTTTGCTCACCCTACTTTAGCAATATGTCTTAGTCATGACCTGGCAATTCAATGATCACAAAGTCTTTGATCTGTTTCCTGACCTGTCAAATACTATCAGTCATAGGAAAGTGGGAGAACGGCTGTTTCAATGAAGTGGGTGTTATTTCAAACCAAACCGAGAGAAAGTCAACATCCCTGTTAGTGAAGACTATTGGTTGTCATTGAGCAAAGAGAGAGCAAATTCAGTGGCCTAAAGTTAGAAGGATCTACCACATGCTAATACTCCCTTGGGCCAGTTAACCCACTGAAGTTTATTCCCCGACAGCACCATAAAAACAAGTCAGTGCCAGTTAACAAGAAAACATTTTCTCTTGTTAATCAGTGATACTGTTTTCAAAGGGGAAGGTAGCAGATACTAGCAATTAACTGCAAAATAAAAAATAAAACCTTTACCCTAATAAAGAGAATCTTCTCTCCAACTCTGTATCTTCCTTGAGAAAGACGCTCCACACAGAACTTATTAGGGCATTTACAAGGTGGATCTTCAGAAATATGTTTAACCTGAAAAACACAGAAGTTGTTAATAGAAACTGATTTAAATAACACGTGTAGCAAAACATTCAAGAAGACATTTGCCATAACATGATAGCACTAATCTAAGTCTTCATTGATTATATTTTCTTAGTTTTCCTTAATTTTCTTAATATTTCTGTAATCCCAGAGTATGGTGCTTCAAAATCAAGAAAGACTTTACAGATGTGATGAGGTAAAAATGGAAGTCACATAGTTCAGCATAGAACTTGCACTGTTTAACTGAAGTCAAACAGCTTGTTAATTTAAGTTCAGCATCAAACGTTTGTAGATGTGTTCTCAGTATTTTATTGTGAATCAGCTCAACTGTCAAAGTGCTAATACAGCTGACATGCAAAATGAAGATGTCATAATGATGGATTTTCCTTTCTAAACAAATATAACAAATACAGAAGCATCCTGCTTACCAATAAAAGGCCCCGCCCAATAATTTCACTTGGCATTTTCAAATAATGCACTTACACCTTAATAAAAGTATAAAGAAAATAGCGTGACATAATCACAAATCCATGCTAAAGTGCTAGCTACACTTTGATGATCTCCACCTTAGGCAGCAATGCAATCCAGGGTAAATCAAAGGGGCCTCAAAGAGTATTATACCATTGCCAAATCTAACTAAATAGCCCCCCAAAAAAGGGCTGAGGAAAGGCAGATGAAAACAACTTTTCTGCTGTTTATTAGCTGCATCAGCTTGATTCAGCCTCTTGTGAAAATTTGGCCTTGCTTGTTCTACGAAAGGCATCAATGTTTAGTAAAAGTATATTTTGTACTCTTCGGTGACCTGAAAGTAGCAAAGCCATCAATGCCAAAAGAGCAGATCTGGTTCAGAAACTCTTATTTGACATTCAAATCGCACTTCTGCACAGGAACAGCAATAACAAGTGCAGCATTTTCTTATACTGCAGTTTTCCTGGATGAATGCTGAGCTCGTACGTCAGTGTCAAACAACGCAGAATGCCTGAGGAACTTCCTAGAGGTTTTGCCCACTTCAAATAATATTCCAAAGACCTTTTAAAATCCAGTTTGCAAACCAAGGCCTGTAAAAACAGTCTGAGGTTTGAGAAAGGATATTCTCAGAATCACCAACTGTGGCAGGTTTAATTAAAGTCTTAAAATATTTTGGAAAAAATAAAAAATCAGGGCAAAGCTATGGCACTCTGGTAGGTGTTTTGGTTATCTTGAATAAACGAACAGGAAAGGCTTCTGAAGTATAACAAATGTTTTCAGATCTGCTTTTAGAATAAAGTTATAGTGTGTTAAATGAATTAAAAGTTAGCCGACTATTGTTTATATGCTAGAACTGGGAGCAAAAATGCTTTTGAAACTAGCCCTGTTGACCAATTTAAAGCCATTCCAATTATTTCTGAAATTGTTCAATACTCTTACCTGAATAACTTTATTACTTTGTGGAATATTTTAAAGTAATTATTCTTAGTGTTTTGTTGTTTTTTTTTTAAATCAGGGCTTGACTTTTTGGGAAAAATTTCATTTTAAAATAACGCTTAGCAGAGGAACTCTACATGTATTTTCCATACAAAAGGGTTTCTCAAGTATCGGGCAAGTTGTCCTCAGTTTGAATTATTTTAAGATTAGCTACTCCAGAGATTTTTATCAACAAATGGATGAGTGTCAGCCTAAACTATTTAGACAGTCAGTGCACAACAGGAATAACTTACATGAAGCTGGTAGTCAATTACTCAAATCCAAGTGCAGGTTGTTGGGGATGTAAAAGGTGAATGCGTATATCTCTTGGGATGTGACCCCAAAACTGGGATTGTGCTTAGAAGACTATTTGGCAATGGCCCTCAGAATGCTGCCTGATAATCAGTGATTTCTGACATAACCTACGGCATTTATCACCTCTGGAGACACTCTTGAAATTCAAAACTGAAAACGGATAGCGTGAACTAAGCCTTAATAGCTGCCATCTACCAGGCTCACCTAAAAAAGCAAAAACCCAGAGTAGCTTGGCCTAACAGTTTCAAGGTTTTTTTGAACTGTTTAAGCAAAATAGAGTCATCTCATCCCATGGAGAATGAAAGCCAACAGATTTATACTGGTGTAAAACAGAGGATAACGCGAGCCTCACTGCTGGTCCTGCTGCTGAGGCTTCCATTTCCTTGCTATCCCAAAGGACACAGAAGTATTATTGAATGGAATTTGGAAATCAAATAAGGAAGAAGGAAGAATTATATCCCATTTTATATTGTGTCTGGACTATATGAGCACTGCTGCTATTTTACAGTGTGAGTGTCTGGGGCAGTGTGGGTCAGGAATCTAGCTGGATGAATTCCATTCTGTTTCTATCCCTACTGCTTTCTAAATTAAAGGAGGTGGTTGGAGACAGCCTTCATATTCTGTTCTGTTCCTACAAGATACGCAGTCATCACCCTCCTTCTACACATAACTGTTCTTTTGCAATTCTGTTGAAACATAAGTGAACACTTTTGCAAAATTAAGAAATAGAAAATGTAAAAAATGTTAAACGTAATTATTTGCATCAAATAGTAAAAACTATCTCAATAAAATGAATGAACATTATATTCCATCTGCTCTTTGTAACAAAAAAGCGGCACATGGATTTTTCAAGAAGTGCTTTGTAACTCCCAGGTGGCACATCTACCTTGCAATACAGCAGTTACTATAGTAACTGCTTCTTTTTATAGAATATATTTGTACTTTTCAAGTTTAACCTCTTCATGGTCTCAAAATGTGTCCTTTTCATCTGATTCCAGCTCTTTCACATGAACCCCTCTGGGGTTTGCAACAGAGAAATGAACACTACAGTATAGTGCAAAGAATTCAATGAAATTCAAAGCAAGATTCTTTCTAACAATGAGGAAAAAATACTTGCTTTTTTACCCCACAAAACATGCAGAACAGCAGCATAAAAATTAAGCTGAGATAACTTAGAAATGTTTGTTAACAATCTGTACAAGTCTGTATGGGCCAAATCTCTTAGTCCTGACTCAGACCTTTCTCAGACAAAACACTAAGTGGGAGTTGATATATAAGAAGTGAACAGAAAAAAAAAAAGGAGTAATAAGAAGGGAACTTGGCTGTAAGCACAAAGCTAGGCTAAACTGCAGATCTCTTACACAGTGCGACATTTTTTCCAAACTTCAGGCATAAATAACTGTGGTCAAAAATAAATGAACTCTATCAGCCTGCAAATCATTAAAATACAGTGAGATGTTAAACTCAGGCTTCCGTGTGCTTTGCAAGTAAGTGGGTACCAGACTGCATCAGATAGGAAGAAGCTTCTTCCCACTACTTACAGCATCATCCAGCAGTTTCCCTGTGCTCTTTTTCCCAGGAGACTTTGTTGGTGACGGTGAAGGAGATGGAAGGGGGGCTGAAAGTGTTTCCTCTTGTTCAATTTCTTTTTCCAACTTTATTAGTCCAGGAGGTTCCACCCCAAACCTTTTGGAAAGATGCAAACAAATTGCTAGTCTTTATAAAGTATTACATATTTTAAAGCAAAAGGGTAGAAAGGAATTTCTACTTTCTTTATTGTGCTATTGGTCAATAATAGAATGCCATATACGTTATCAAACATGTATAAAAGACATCAATCATTAGAATATTTAAAAAAAACAGCATATATCAATCAAAAAGAAGCGTGACCAGCAGGTTGAGAGAGGTGATTCTCACCCTCTGCTCTGCTCTTTATGAGACCTCACCTGCAGTGCTGCTTCCAGCTCTGAGTCCTCAGCACAGGAAGGACACGGACCTGTTGGAGGGGCCCCAGAGGAGGGCCACAAAATAAATGAGAGCTGGAGAACCTCACATATGAGGACAGGCTGAGAGAGTTGGGGTTGTTCAGCCTGGAAAAGAGAAGGCTCCAGAGAGACTTTAGAGCAGCTTCCGGTGCTGAAAGGGGGTTACAGGAGAGATGGGGAGGCTCTTGATTAGGAAGTGTAGAGACAGGATGAGGGGTAACAGTTTTAAGCTGAAAGAGGGGAGATTTGGATTAGATATTAGGAAGAAATTTTTCACTGTGATGACGGGGAGGCAGTGGCCCAGGTTGTCCAGAGAAGCTGTGGATGCTCCATCCCTGGATGGGTTCAAGGCCAGGCTGGATGAGGCTTTGAGCAACCTGGGCTAGTGGGAGGTGTCCTGCCCATGGCAGGGGGGCTGGAACTCAATGATCTTGAAGGTCCCTTCCAACCCAAACCGTTCTAAGTCTATGATTATTGCCATCATTCCAAATTCATAAAAAATAATAATTTAATAACAATAATAATAACAATAATAATTTAAATTTAATTTCTCAGTTGATCAAATTTGCAGGAAATACAGGTTTTTTCCAACTTCTCTGTCTGATAACATATATGTTGGTGAATGACTGACTTATGAACAACACTCAGCCTCAAAGGTTGCTGTACCATGTGGGACAGATTCAAGTTCAGTACATTCATGCTTCCCCCCCCCCAACAACATCCTTTCAAATTACTTGACAACTTGTATTTTGTGTTAGTATTTTTCAAATAAATTCAGATGAAAAGGGATTAAAGGTTATCCTGGTCTCAACTATTGCACTGAATTTATAGATAAATAAATTGCAACATGGCCAATATTTTTCAGAAGTGGCTAATGCTTTTTCTAATCTATTTTTGACAGCCAATCTTCAGATCTCTGTTTACAGTGGCAAAGCACTTGTAGCTCCAAGTGAAAAAAAAAATACGTGCAACTTTGGCATGGAGCATCTCAAACACAGCACTTGGATAGCAAGGCTCTTTAAAACAATGCCTGCTTTTGAAAGTTTTATGGAAAGTCATTAAGTCAGTATCTCACAGCAAGGAGCAGAGCTTGGACAGATGTCAAGAGTCTAAAAGCCCATCCCATTTTCCTAATCACTGATAATCCCCCTCAGTTTCTTTCTTTTTGTTGTTGTTGTTTTGCCAACACTGAACAAAAACCAGAACAATAGAAAGATTTCCTTTTTCAGAGGAGGACTTCAGCTCTAAAAAGTTATCATGCCAGGTAGGCTTCTCACAGCAATCTACTTGCATAAATGAAACCACATTTTCTTCTGTAGTAGAAATAGCCCAGATGTAGAACTTTGCTCACTTATGTAGGTAAAGATATTGAGCAGTAACAAACATATTATGAAAATCTAAGTTAAATACCATAATAATGTTAAAACCATATAGAGAAAGGCACAAGCACATACACTGTGTTTTGTATTTTTATGATAGCTTTTAATTTAGTCACACTCCTGCTAGCAAATTAATATAAAGAAAACCAAGAACAAAATCTGTGCTTGTATTGGCTTCTAACTGGTGCAGTCTGCCTAATGAAAAGTCAGCCAACATTGAAACACTTACATACAATCCATTTACTTCCTGTCTGTCTGCAGATGCCGACAGGCTGTAAATCATTAAATTCCCACTGGGCTCTAAGCCTACACCTGCATGCAGCCTTACTCATCAAATAAAACTCTTCCATTCTAAGCAATGCTGCTTCTTTGCTTCTACTGCTTTTCATAATCTCCAATTTTTGTCATTGTGACAGACTTTTAAAGTTCCCAGTATTTCCAATATTCTGAATTTTGCCAGTGATGAGTTGAAAAATAAAAACCCATGAGCAAGCAAACACACACGCATTTTCCACATTATTCAATCACCCTGAAGCAAAGTTGCTGGAAGGCTGAAATGGTAAAAACCACATATTTTCTAGGAGGAGTAAAGGTGCAAATTCTGTTCTGGAAGGTATGCTGAGAATTTCCTTTTTTCTAGCCTGCCTTCTCATAACTACAAATGAAGCAGCGTTGGACTGTAACATGATCTCCAGTAGACTCCTCTGAGCACCACTTCCCATTTTTACCAAGGAAAAAATGAGTATAATAGCAGAAAGATCTTGAAATTGCTCAATAGTAATTTCAAAAGACCTGTGGTAGTTGCTTAACCCCCCAGAGTTTAACAGTTACCCAAGAACTCCATTCTTTCTGCAGAAAATATAATTTTGCCATTTTCCATTGTACAATCTCTCTTTAAACACACACACAGACAGCATATATAAATTTATTTGCAAATAATTACTTTCTCCATGAAGTCTTGGCTACGAAGATTAACAGGTTATATAGGTATACGATGCTGGAAGTTCTGTCTTCAAGCTGGGAATCTTGAAAGCACAGTTTGTTTGCTCAGGCAAATTAAGATTTGTGAAAATCAATTTCATTGAGAACCTACAGATCAGAAGACTTTAGTATTCATGGAAAGTTAAATTAAAATATTACTTTTTGGCCATGTTGGACTGAATCCAAGTTTTAGAGAGATACGGAAATTCCTGCAAACTGGAAATCTTTTTCTGGCCAGTGCTATTCCTCTGCAACTTCCACTGATGACAAAGGATTTTCTGAAACTCGACCAAGAGACGTATTTAGTTAAGCAGCTTTCCAAATGCGTTGCTTTCACAAAATACGAATACCCATAATGAAATTGTAACATGAAAATACTAGTTCTTAAACTAGGAATAAACATTCGCATTGGATTATAACCACAAGGATTTCTTCTGAAATTAATGAAACTATTTGAATAGCAAGGCACTCCGATTTGATACACATGGACGAATGCAACTGCAATTTCCATGCAAGGCTGGGCAGCAGCAATGCTGCTCATATATTTTGTAGCAAATCTTTTGCACTATGCTTGTTAAATCTGCATCTGTGAAAAGGGACAAGTCCAATTCTAATTACTATCATTTTGACTATCTAGCAGAGGTCACTGTTGTCCTGAGATCAGAGATAATGCTAATGACGGAAGTTCCCATTTAGTATTGAGGGTCCAGCCTGGCTAGAATCATCTGACAGAGACAGAACACAGACTGTTAATTCTTGTCTTGCTTCTGCTGGTGAAAATCAGAGCTAAGTTTATTTAAGTAAATAAGATAAGAGTCAGTGTTGCTTAGGTCAGCTTTAGGTCATGTGAAGATCAATTTATTAGTAGTATAGTTAATGAAATCCCAGTTGTTTATAGAGAGATCTGACTGTTAGAAGGAGAAACAGCTCAAAGCTTTATTTAGAAAAAAATTATCAACTCTTTCCCCTCCAATTATGAGGTTACCCAACAAACACCTCCCTTGACGCGATGGTACAGAGATTTCATTGTATTTGTTGACAACTGCCCACAAGATATTCTTGAGTGACATCAAAACAAGCATTCTCCTTGAACCTAATGAGCATAAAATTTAGCTTGAGATGTGCTGATTGAATAAGTCTCTCAATAGCCACTGCTGTCAAGAATGTAAATATTTCCTCATTCTTCAAATATTTTCACCTACCTTGCTGCAATCCTTCCAAGTTCCAGCAAACAAAGGCACACTTCTCTTGGCTGCTTGTGGAGAACTGGTAAAGCAAAATGAAAACGGAAAACATTTATAAATAAAAGCTATTTTAAAGATCTTAGTGATGGATGGAACCTAATCATCAACATCTCCAACTCTTGACTCAGATAGAGCTTGGTTTTCTTTGGCTTGCAGAGTTTTACTGGAATAAAAAGGATGGGACTGAGGAGTGGTTCTCAGAGTGCAGATGATTTAGGAGGTTCCCATTCAGTTATCCCTTAGTTCCTTTGAAAATACCATTCTAAATCTAAATCACTGAGTAATTATTTGGGTTATTTGTTAACCTGCAAGCAGTTCATAGCTATTTAAAAGTAATCAAGAGCTCTGGCAGAACATAAAAATTAGTAGCATTTAAAAAATAAATTAGTAACATTAAAGTAATTCTTCTCTTTTTACAAACCAAGAAAATTCCTGTCCTTTACATCACTGTTTTTCTTGGCCTATTTAAATCACTAAAATAACAAAATAGCATTAGCAAGGATATATCTCACTACAAATTTGGTCCTGAACTTGTTATACATCTACTCTTAAAGCAAATTATGAAACTAGAATACTTTAGGAATTCACTCCATCATAGAAAACCACAAAACCAAATAAAAAACATTTATTCTGTAAATATACAGATATGCAAGTTCTCATGCCTGGATTCCACACAATACCTGTAGTTTTTAACTAACTGTAACACAGCATGAACTTCTCATTAAGAAATATCACCATAATCCAGGAGAGTTCTTCCCCCCCCCATGATTCAGATAGGTAATGTTCTTTAGAGGAGAGTCCAGCAAAATATATAACCAAAATCCAAAATCAATAAATGAGGAAAGGCCTGTGTCTGTTTGTATAATCAACTCCACAAAAGTCCAAAAAAAAGAACGGAAAAAAAGAAAAGGAAAAAGGAACTATGAGTACATTGCCTCCTTCTCTCCAGAAATGCCTATTTTTATTGCAATAAAACCCTCATGTTGTGGATAAAACATGGGTTTCAGAAATTTCCATAATAATTGGAAGATTTGTACCTTATACTTCAGACTGAATTGACATTAAAAAATTCTGTGAAATTTTGTATGAATCAGAAAAAAAAGAAAATAAAAAAAAACTGGGGTTTTTTTTGAGTTACAGTCAAGACATCTGTTGCATAAACATTTTGGTCATCTAAAGACTCACCTAACTTAAATGCATGAAGAAAAAAATACCATACCTGAAAAAGATATTTCAACAACTAGTTAAAGGTCTGAAAATCATTACTTTGTCTTATACTGCATGTATGAGACCCAGAACAGGAATCCACAGACTCAAACATCTCTAAATAACTAATACCCTGGGGCAGACCCTCAGCTTCTGCAACTTCAACTTCCAGCTCCACTGACTTGAATAAATGTGTGGTAAGTTACTGTGAGCTGAATGCCCACCCCAATATCTTTTACTAGCGTATACGTAGCACTTTGACATGTATACATTTTTCCCCTCTAATCTCATCCAAATATATTGCCAGAATTGAAACTGCAGAGCATGAAAACTCAAATGGTACTGCAGTAGGAAAAGAATTTTAATCCTTCAGTCATCTGTTATTAAGAATATAAAAGACGCAGACTTGGACATTCGGCTATTCTCAATATTCTTCATTGCCACAACACAGTAATTTAATGAAACATTTACCTTCACTAGCAATGAATATTTTTGCAGTCTTTACATTCATGACTCTAGAAATGTATTCTGCTGCTTTGGTTCTAAACCAGTTAGGACTACCCCAAACTAAAACTTGATTTTTAGAAATAAGGCATTCCTCAAAATACAAATGGAATAAACTGGTTTAGGAATAGTCAGAGGGAGTCCAATATTTCTTAATTGCAATTCACACATATATACATCTGAATAGCTCTTGGAAATGAGGAGGTAAACAGAGGCTTAAGTAATATTATGTGCAAAAAGATCCATAAATAAATATAATTGAAGAGGATTTGATTAAGTCAAATGTTTTTCTGTCAATGCTTGAAGTTCTTTTACTCAAATAAAATTCCAAGTCCTGTAGCAAATCTGACCCAAAATAGTGTAGACACATTTCATGCATTTCACATCAAACAACGTGACACAGTGAAATCATTGTTAGAGGATGAAGAGCTGTGCAGGCAATAACCAACCACAAAAACAAACATCTGGTCATCTGATAAGACGACGGTGACACAGCGCTTCTAACAAGAAAATGTTAGCATTCCTGAGGACTATACCAGCATATGCATTCAGGAACTCTGAAGACAAACAAATATTATTTTGTATACTGCAACACCTACTGGAAATAATTTAGATTCTCAAACCAAAAGTTTCATTTTGTTTCCAAAAGCACAGCTGTTTAACAGGCTACCGCCTCGCAAGAGACTGGTCAGGAGTTACAGCAAGAGCCACAGAGACACAAGACTGCATTTCCACACCTATCTTGGTCCCAAACAGTCAGTATAACTTCGAAAGAGCAAGTAAGACCATTGCCTTTTGAAACAAGTAGCACTTTTGAGTGTCTTGATTTCTGAGTACTTCTTTTGAGGTACTTTTTGGCTGGTGCTATTCCACAATAATGGAGAGAACTTATAGTCACAGTGACTTTCAAAAGGCTGCCTCTTGAGCTTTTTGGAAAAGAAAAAAAAAGCTACCTTCATGCTTTTTTCCATCTGAAGAACAGAAGGAGAAACACACTTCTTTGCTTAGCTTTATAGAGGTTGTGTTAATCTATGTTTTTGAAGCACTTCAAGATATCTGATAGAAGAGATGGCAAAAACTATTTCAGAGGCACTGCACAGCATCAAAATCACTTATTATTTAAAATAAGTATGCCACTAAAAAAGAAAATCTGTAGAAGTCCTCATTATTCACGTTTAAATTCTCACCGTAATTTAAATTAGCATTTAAATTCTGGGTGTACTACAGTTCATTACTAACTGCACTACATACACGCACCCAGTTTATAAACATGTAATCGTACATATATATATGGTAATAACTAATATAATTTGAGGACTACTGGCAAATTCATTCTGAAGTGACTGGTTACAAGTTCAGGCTGAGATGTAACACCTGTACCCATCTTATTCTCTGGTACCCTGTGGGAACTACATCTACCATTTTCTGAAATACTGATTTCATCTACTATTTTCTGAAATACTTACTGTAATCTATGCTAATAGTTGCATTTTGTTAACAGGCACCACCTCAACTTTTTGACCTGCCTAGTTACTTAATCCCAGATATACTACACGGCAGACAGACATTTGCTAAGCAACACATTTTCTGTAATTTTAGTGATTTGTCTGCAGTTAGACATGGTGAGTACTAGAAGCTGAAAAATTGTTCTTAGAAGCCATATTCATTCTATCTATGGCCAGATACACAATTCCCTGCGCATCATTTACCCTCTGCACTCAACGCAGTGCAATTCATTTCCACAACAGAGCTACTGTATGCTGGGAAGAATTCAAATAAAAAGCAAAACTAAGATTTCTCTAACACTGCTATGAGTATTATTATCCCCATCTTATATATGGAATTAAGGTATAAGATACAAAAAAGCACACTTATCTAGGTGCTATTTTAAAATACTTACTGCCTGATCCCCAGGGTACTGTTGAGTTTCCTAATGCTACGTTTTGTATGAAAGCAAACGCAACACAGCTAGTGATCCCGTTACCAAGTCTGATATGGATCCTCCGGCTGCATGTGGGAGCTATGTGACAGAGCCATAGTCGCTTCTGATGCCATTCAGTAGCAACATCAACGTACTATCCTTCAGCATCTTGCATCCTTCTCCAAACATCTTCAGGTTTTTGCAACAAATGAGGCATGTGAAGAGAAAATAACATACCACTTACTCTGCACGTGGAGAGCATGTGTCTGCTTAGTGTCTTTTAACCCAGACTGTTCACAATAAGAAATGTGAGGGAGTTTTTGTTTAGCTTTTTTTTTTTCTTTTTAAATTAGCAGATACAGAATACGATACAGGAACAAATTTCTTACACCTCCCTGCCAAGTTTCAAGCCTTGGCTCCTAACATTTTCATAAACCCTTACTAGTATTAGTTATTAGTTTAGTATTTATTATCATAGGCTTCCATTTGCCATCAGAATTCACACGTTTAGGCAAGGTTTTTCAAAAAGTTGATCCTTTGATCCTTTTTCCTGTTATCTTTCACTTTCTTCTTTAATACTTTTTCACATGATCCTACAGTAGACTTTTTATTTCTTTTAACATTGCTTTGACAACACTTACTCTGTTCAACTTATCTCAAACATATCCTTGCTTCTTCATCAAGGAGTTATACTATGACGTACTTAAACCAAGGAGTTGTCTTCCCCCACCTCCCATCCCAGCACCATCACTTATGGAAGTCTCAAAACAATTAAGGTTTCAAACACAGTAGATCTATGGATAGTAAAGAATTAATCTAGAATGAATATAGAAATAATCTAAACACTAGTAGTTTACTGGAATTCATTGATTTAAGATACTAATCCAATGGTAATAAAACAGTGTCCAGGATGCTTCTATAGTCCTCAAAATGAGACATATCCAACAATAATATGAGTTGTTTAGTAAAATGTTGTGAAAGACAGGACAAAGGCTTATTCTGATGCAACTACACGTAAAATTTAGCATGGTGTTACAAGCTGTAAATGTGTCACTGTGAAAGAATGGTCAAAATACTTTTGTGTTGTAATATAAAAATAGATAAGCTAGAGGATTAATTAAAAATAATTTGCCCATATGCATAAAATATTTTTAAGCAACTAACAGTTGAACAGTTTTTTTTAAAAATGCAAAACCAACAACATTAGAGATCAGAGCTGTTTGTGTTTAAGTGTAGTATTTCCATTAAAATGCTAGATGCTTTAGTCTGGGGAACCTGTCCATTCAACTCTAATCAATGAGTTGCATCAAAAGAAGTCCATGTCACATATTGTGTGTACGCACGCACAGTTACAGAAGATACAAGCACAAAACATTAATACAATATCATCCAACAACTCCCAAAACAAACGACACACATCAGCATGCTGGCACACTTGGTGGCAAACCATTTTCTTGCCGAGTAGACTCTTTGTCATAGAAGAGACGCAGAATATTCATTGGTTCCAAATCCTATAATCATCCAACAACACTACGTTACCAACAAAGAGTTCATGACTTACACTTTAAGTTGACTTAATTAAAGCAATCATAGAAAAGTCTTACCATTCTTACTATTTGACCAAGAGTTTTCTTCAAATATTACACTCCTCAGGCTTGAGCACCATAATTACAAATCTCTCCTTCTAGAATGCTTCCATAAATTGAATTACCATAACTGTAGGAGTGTTGGATGAACTGGTGTGCCGTTATACTTGTATGATTCTGAACTTATTGTGATGACAACGTATTTTTACATAATTAGAAAAAATAGCAATTAAGAATTTCGTAACGAGTATGTATCTAATTTTGCTGATCTCAGAATAGACTTGGGACTTTTTTTAAAAAATAGGTAGTGTCACAAATCCATCACTCAAATATTCAGGGCAATGAATCTTTAAAATTACTCTTATAATGTTAGAATAGAAATTTGCCAGAAAAAGACCTCAGGAATGTTATGTGATACAATTGCATGAGAAAAGATCGCTATGTGCATCTGATTGAATAATACAGTATTTACATACAATAAAGCAGGCAAATACAGTAAAAAAGGAGGATAGAAATAAAACCAACGAAGAACATAGTAAGGTTCCTCAGTATAGAGAGAAAATAGTTGCTTTATTACTAGCAACCACACATCAATACAGTTTTTAGCCATAGGGAAAAACACAAGAAAACACTAAAACCAGTTATCTCTGCAACCATCATTTTACTGCAATTATTTGTTATAAAAAATACGGCAGATTTCCATGAGGCAGTGCAAACACATAGATGGCATTCACACACACTTCTCATCACTTCAAATAGAACCTTTGGCATTACTTACCTTTGATGAATTTTTATTTCCTATGCAGTGGAGAAGTGATTTGTAGGAGAGAGAGGAACATAAAAGCTTTAGATTGGCAACTGCTATGATTCGTCATTATTTCTAACGCACTAGGAAAACCTCAAGTGAAATCACAACTTCTAAGAGTTCTAGCTCAAACCAAGGGAGAATAGTAGCTTCTCTTATCCTTTTTAGAAATGGCATGGTCAGTATCATTCTTAAGTTTAGAAAAATAGGTCAAAATATTGTCAAGTTCTAATCCTGTTTCCAGGACCATATGCCTTTTCAACAAGTATGTTCTATAAACAGTAACTCTCAAAAGGGGAAGAAACCAGAACCTAGGTTTCCATCAGTGAAGAAAATCAGTCACTAATCAAACAAATCTAGTATAGCACAAGTTTGCACGCTGTGCATTTGCACATATTTCACTTCACTTTTCCAAGAGAGGAAGTCTTGTTGAACACCAGCTTTCTAGGTGCATTTACACACAGTTTTATACTGTGGTAGGCAAAGCACACTGTGTATATCTAAAAATTAACTTATCCAGGGAATGGCACTATTTCAGCTATGCCAGTTCCATCTCTAAACAAGATCAGGTTTCTTCACAATGCACGAGAAAATTCCTTATAAACACACTGAGTTAGACAGTTAACCTACTACTGGAACAATGGTAAAGTGCTGAGTTTACCATAGCAGTACAAACTAAATTCATTTACATGTTGGATTAACCGCAGGTTCTTCTGCTTATCTCAGACATCGCAGGTCTGTGTCTCCTCCCTTCTTGTGCTTGCAAGTTTTTTTTATCCTAGGCAATGTCTAGCTTCTCCATCATTTCAAATCTTTGGAAATTCAATTACTGTTTATCTTCTACATGATTTACTACATCCAATAAAAATTTCATCTTGAGGGTTTAATTAACAAAACAGAGACACTACATATATCCTCCTCATTATCTGTCACCCTTGTGATACTAATTTCTTCTCTGCCAAGCATTTTCTCCTGGAGATATAAAATAATTTAATTAAAAAATCCTCACAGCATAAAAGAATGGACAAATTAAAAAAAAATATTGCCTCAGAAATAGTTTTGCTAGAAGAGCAAGACTGTAAAAGGGGAATAGATCAGTTGCAACACAGATAACAACTTCACCTGGGCAGTGAAAGACCTTTTGAGAAACAGAACAAAGAAGCCTCTTGATTCAGTACAGTGTGTTCATTTGTCTTGCATAGAAACTGAGCTGTCTATCATCACAACTGTTTTACACTTTTATCTGAGTTCAGATAACAAACAAACATTTGATTCTCTTCATTTAATTATATTTGGCTGAAAAACACTCAAGGTAAGATTCATAAATTTTCCTTTGAAGAGAGAAGAGTTAAAATAATGAAGAATATGTAGTAGTAGAACAGTAATTTCCTAGGCAGTCCAGTTCTTTTGATGGAACACCCTGAAGCACTAATGTTGGATAATTTTTTTCCAGAGTTCCACAAGCGAATCAGCTGGGAAAAGGTCAATATAGGACACTGAGAAAAAATTCATATTTTCTTGGCTCCTGTGCAACCCGTTGAACCTGCATGAATAGCTAAATGTCTGCAGTCAAAACTGAGCCTGCACTTGCATCCTCCTCTCCGGAAACACAAAAGCACCACCTTATACAGCGAACTAAGGAACAGCATTCCATCATCTAAAAAGTGTGAAAAATCATTTGTGTGCAAAAAAAAAAAAATCATAGCAAGATTTTTGTCTCATTTAGCTCCTCTTAAAATTGACTTCAATGAATTTTAGGTGATGTGTCCTTTTTCTGTTCGTGAGTCAGATAAGGGGCAGAATTAACAGTCACAGAGGTCACCTTTGGAGTCAAGATCTATTAAGAGAGCCATACTGTCTTTCAAGGCAAAACACAAAAGAAAAGTTATTTTAAATTACCAGCTACTATATAAACAAATACATACCCAAACCTTCTGATTCAAACAGGCAGGTATCATCCACCCCTACATCTCTGCACCAGGATAAGAAATTTGCTGTGTTGTCCCGTGCAAAAAAAGACCCTGAAGGAGCATTGGCTTTGCATGGAATCTTCCGTACCGGTAAGGTCTGAAAAACAGAAGTTCTCTCTTTAGACAAATGATACATGCTAGAATAATATTTAAGCATTGTGAAATCAATATGCAGGTTTTGCATAGATGGGTGACTGCCACCAAAATATTTCCCTGTCCATTAAAGGATTCCAAGCAAAGAATGAAAAGTGAATTTAACAGCATGAACTTGTCAACCGCAAAGTCTTTTAAGAAGTATCATGATCAGCTATACAATATGAAGTTCAGAGCTGAATCGATATTAGCAACTTCTTAGGAATATTAACAGCTACAATTTTGGGAATTAGTGTTTGGTCCAGTTCACTGAATCAAAAAAAAAAAAATTTCTAAAGACAGGCTTTAAACTAGGAACTGAAATTTCCCAAAATTAAGGGTGAATTAGTTTCAGATCTAAGTTAGGAGAGAATCATACTTTAGAGTGATAGGTTTTGAGGACTGAAAACTGTGAACACTTCAGAAACACCACTGTCTCCCATTTAACAACACATGTAAGCCCCCTATCCACAACACAGACATGTCATCTAATAGCTACACAATCAAGGTCTAACACAAAGCCAGGCTCTCAATGTACCATAGTAGTTCCATTTATGTGATTTCAATATCAGAGGAGACGCTACTGATATAGCAGGACCTTGTACTGAAAAACAAAGGACTGGTTGGAGATGTGGAGGGCAGGGCCGCCTTGGCTGCAGTGACCACGAGATGGTAGAGTTCAGGATCCTGCGAGGAGGAAGCTAGGCAATAAGTAGGATTGCAACCCAGGACTTCAGGAAAGCAAACTTTGGCCTCTTCAGATCATATCTAGCTCTCACTCCCCCATAATTCTTATTCCGATAAACTTTTTTTTTACATTTCCTTCTTTTGTAGAAATCATGCTTATGTTTCAAAATATTTACAAAGAGATATTAATACTTTTCTGTATCGTATTAGTAGGAAATTCTGACCAGTTTTCCATGATATTTTAAGGAAAAGTTCAAGTAAACCTTGTGTCACAGACACTACATCACCTCCTGGACCATCCTGGAACAAGGGAGGGGAAGGAGGAAGAAAGTAGGGAAGTAAAGACAGCTATTCACTAAATCCAGAGTAAATAAAAACCAAAAAAAACCTGAATTCTTCCAAGGGCCTCTAGATATGGAACAACCTTACAGATCAGAGCACAAGGAAATTATTAACCACTATTTTGAATCAATTCTTCTGATGGGAAAAAGTATGTTAAAAAAAAAAGGTAAAAAAAGTAAAAGTGCTCAGGTCCTTACTTTTTTTTTTTTAAAGTTATTAGCACATTAGCATTACGCACATTTCTCAACTAGCACCCTTTTCACATCACACTAATTCCTTCAAAGAAACAATGAGTATCTGTACCTTGAGGCAAATTCTCATTATATGCTACAGACTGCTTCATGGGTTCAATTTCCCCTTGTGACTTACAGTCTTTAGGAAGAAGTAATGCAACATTTTTCTGTCTCTGCCCACATCTACATCCTTTCTCAGGAGATCTGAATTGGTCAAGTCTAATACTCTTAAAAAAAGCACCTGCTTCTGTTAAAATGAACCATACGTACAACATACCTGATCATATTCTCACAGAACCAAATTATCAGCAGCTATAAACACCATTAAAATCAAACTGAATTAAATTCTTTTCCCATAATACCTCTGCTTGGACAAGAGTATCTGAAGTGATGCACGGATGTTGAACCAACTGAGTTAACAGGTCAACATAAGGAGATCAGACAAATCATATCTGACAAAACTATACCCCTTGGAATTCTTGAATTACAACATCCAAGTCAAAGCACAAATGCTGGATGACCTTCTGATGGATTAGCAGCACTGTGACAGGAACAAGATGACCAGAAGCCAGCTCCAATATTCCTGGCACCTGCATACTTGTGCATAAGATACTTCAGAGAGCACGGAAAGGAGTTAAAGCTACAGTTACTTTTTGTCTGAGAGCAGACCTGCAGTGTCAAATCATGTCACCTACCAGTTCACTGCTCTGTTCTCTTCTCCGCATTTTCCACAGTGCCTATCTGTTACTTTGCTCTCAGGCTCTCCTTCGCAGAAAGCTAGTGAGTCTTCTCCAAGACACAAACTGTTCACCACCCCAGGAACAGCTCAGAAGGGTATTACAGGTGAAATCTTACCAGCTCTGTTTCCTTCCACTCAGTTCTCCAACTCCAGCCCAGCTGATTCTGTACCTTTAAACTACTTTGTCCTACCACATTCCCCAATAACCAGCCCGTATTCTTTCATGTCATGCTAGGAGTACTAAACACTGTCCTGGAAGTCTGTGATAAACCCCTCGTATTATTTCAGGAAATCTGAACTAGGAAAAAACCCACAAAAAAAAAAAAATTGTGCTATATGGCTGGTGGCTGCCATCTGGCAATCAGGGGAAACCTGGGCCCAGTGTGGGCACAACCAACCTGTTCTACTTGGCCCTTAGCCCAAAGGGTGTGAATAAGTCTGCAGCACTGGTCCTGGAGAGCAGGAGCTGCTCCTTGGCACAGATGCCCTCAGCAGTTCAAAAGCAGCAAGAAGCAAGGAGAGAGCCAGGAGAAGGCTGTTGGGAAGGCATTGCAATGCCTGGCAGGACCGCAGGAAACTCTAGTTTTCCCCTGGCTCTCTGCTGCTCCCCAGTAATAACAGCATGTGAATAAATCTGGTTCTGAATATTTCATATCTTCTGATTTAGGTAGATCGTAATGACTGAATATAGAAACGCTTTCAAGAAAAGCAATTTGGAACAGATGGTTTGTGTGTCAGAAATCTGTGCAGTCAGAGTCAGCAAATAAACCATCTAAAACTTCACGTACGTAATGGACTATCCATAAATTACACTTCCATACCTTGACAACTAAGACAGACCTTTAAACATGTCAGTCAACCTAGCTTCACTGTGAAACTTAGACATTCATGGAGCTCACAACATTTCTTTTACAATTATAAAGGTCACAGTGTCTTTTAGAAGTACGTTTTTGTAGTAACAGCTATGGACAGAAGATAATAAGAGCCCAGGTACAGAACTATCACACTTAACTAATTAGGCTCATGATATTCTCACTACGAATAGTGACAGAAAAGAAGTCTGATTAAGAAGTGCCCTAGACAACTCAGAAACGCTGAACACCCAACTGTAAAAACAAGGCATGTCCTGGACTACAGAAGGGAAAAAACCTACATTAGAGAAGGAAAAAAAAAAAGCTTAAGTCATTTTATGAAACAAATATTACACAGGTAAATAAATATTCCTGGCATCACATGATCTCACTAAAATGTAGCATTCTGTATTTCATCCCATTTCCAACAATATTAGGGTCTTGCTGAAGAGAACAGCAAAAATGTTCTCTCCATTTAACAACAGCACCACCAGGTTTATCACAGAATCAAGGAAAGACTCATATTTTCGTATCACTTAATAAATTTCCCTACCACCTTTTAAATAGAAGTCTACTTTTTTAATATTTTCAAAACTATCACTGTAGTGTTCAACTTATAACACATGAAAGCTCTTATTTAAGAATGGTTTCATACACAAATATTTTTTACTGATTTGTAGAACTGGCCTATCTCAAAAGTGCTTTCTAACAGATCATTCTGAAGTAATTAGGTTTCCATATGGCAAAAGTGACTTTTGTTGACATAGTATAGTATAACCGCAGTTGCTTTGAAACAGCAGTGGCCGCAATTACTCCTATCAAATATCATGAAAACAGTTCCCCAGTTACACTCCTTTTACAATCTTGTCTTGTTGATGTGCGTGCATGTGGTTTAATGCAGGATGTGAAAGTGTGAGTGAAACAGATGATGCAATCCTGGAAAAATGCTGTCAGGTTCACTTCGAAACCCAAAAGGGACCCTCTTACACTGATGCTCTGAAATCACATGGAAAAATGTATTTTTTGTGCTGTTTTTCCAAAATGAGGGCCTACAAATCCATATTAAAATGCTTTTTTTTATAGCAGACTTGAGCCATATTTCTAAGATTCCTCATCATAGTCCCCTCTTTGAATAGATGACTTTTTGAACTGTCACTTGCACTTGAATAAAAGAAAAAATATTAGCAATACTGTTCATTATGGAGGAGGGTTGCAGCTAGCTGGGCTCTCATAGGAAAAATTTGCTTTTATCACCTGATGACCTACATTAACCAAAATGGGGGAAAATTACACTGTGGAGACTGTATCTGACTACAGTGGGGTCTCTCATGTGGCGCTTTGGTGTTATGTAAGCATAAATTCGTATTGAAATTTGAGTATATCAGCTAGATAGAACATGTACCCATTGCAGAGCTTTTTACAATTTTACCTTGAACTTTGCTGCTGGCCATAGAGATATTCTCTTCCTTCTTAAATTCTTCCCTCATTTTGCTCAGGTATTCTCAGAAAAGCCCTCCTCTCCCTTATAAAATCGGAACTAGCTCTTTAGGATAGGGAATACAAAGAGAAGTTCTGTCACAATCTTCTCTGTAAATATCATTTTGCTCTTTGTCTTTTACTAATTTAAACATAAGCAAACTGAAGGTCATTGCTACAAGAACTTCCTCTTACTGCGCTGTTACAATTCACCTCACCATGGAGTGACAATACCCCTAGCCAGCCATCATTTATTCCATTGCTATTCTTAATTCTTCAGGAACTCAAACCTACAATGTTTTGGATCCCATTTATAAATCACAGAAGTGGTGTCCCAGACACTCATTTCAGCAAAGAAAAACTAAGTTTACCTTAGCCTGCTTTGCAGTGCCAGAATTCAGGTGTATCAAATAGCCATGAAGTACAGAGTATGAACTAGACATGAAATGAATGAATCTCTACACAAGGCAAAATAACTACACCTTGGCAAGGTGGGCCCAGTTCAGTTTTCCCCCTACCCCATTTACTGTGGGAGGGAACACTTTCTATTTACAGCAATTGGACCAACAATCAAAAACACGTGCTAAATACATATGGAAAATGGATAGAAGGAACTCTGTGAATACGGAAATAAAACATAGACCTCAAAATGAAGCATCTCCCAATGCAAAAAATTCAACCTAAGAAAAAAAATAGAATTCCCTTAGCCCTCCCAAAGATGAAATAATAATTAAAATCTAGGAAATTAAAAAAAAAAAACACAAAACCAAACCACCACCAAAAAAAAACCACACACAAAAAAACCCCATCAACCATCAACATGAAAATTTTGAAGGCTTAGGAGACATCAATAAGAATTGCCAAACCTTTCAACAGACATGGAAGCAGGAACAGCTTCCAGAATAATGAAAAATGGCATTGCGCTTACAACAAAGCAAGCATCCCTAAGCAATTCACTTAACAATTGGCAGAACACTGTCTTTCAGTGAAATACAGTCTTTGCACTGTCATATTCAGTACTGTAGAGAGATGTCATTTTAATGGAATAGCAGGTTGAATTTCAAGATCATGTGTTGACCAGATTTTTACCCTGCGTAATCACTGCAAAGATCATTAAAAGCCAAAAATCACTCATTATCAACTTCCCAGATTCTAAGAAAGCATTTGTGATCAATTTGGAATACCTAATGCATTTACGATATGCCAATAAAAATAATTAACATTATCAAGGCTTTATATCAACATACAGACTACAATGTTAAAATAAATACAGAACTAAGCAAACGGTTTAGACGTGCTCTTAGTATCAAAGTAAAAGGCATTCTCCCACTTCTCCCACGTAGCATTAGTTTTAACATCTTAAGAGTATGCATAGATGGAGAATAAGCTTAATTTAACAACAATATAGTTTTAAAAGTTAAGATTTATTTCATGGCTTTGTTTTTCTAAGTGCTCTGTCCAAGACACAGCTTACTGGTCACACAGCAAAAGATAAAAACATGAGTTATAATTCAAAAAAAGATGGGGTTACTAAATAGTTGTGAAAAATTAATGTAACAGAAATGCTCCAATTCCTACTTCTAGCAGTGTGTTAGAAAGCCAAAGAATAAAAGAGAGGATTCAATTCACATACAACACACCAGACAACTGGGATACCCAGAGGTCAACAATGACAAAAATTGGTAAGGCAGAAGCTTCATCCACCAACTTTAGCACATGTGATTATTTGACTACTAATTTAAATGTAGTCAAGGGACGTGTCCATTTCAACATAGGGGCAAAATTACATCAGCCAGAATAAGTAACATCTATCTAACTGAAAGCAAAGGCCTCAGTAAAATAAGACATAGGATGAATTTCTGTTAAGATCCAACAGATAGTCAGTAACTGAATTACCTGGAAATGTCTGGAAAAAGAAACTGAAGGAGGAAAAATGTGGGACACGCGAATGAATCAGAAGGCCACTTATGAGAGGCTGGCTATTGGGTAGCTGGACAACACACAGAGACCAACAAGCGGGAACCTTCCACTGGAGAACAAGTGAGGCACAACTGATAGAACCCGGCAACAAAGAGCCTGTTTATACAGATGTCAGACCCTGTTCCTGCCCGTTCCATTTGTGTAATGAGGATGGGATTAAGTCACTATAGTCCAAAGTCTTGGGGAGGTCTATAAATTGACTTTTAAACTTTCATCTAACACCTATGTTTACTGACAAGTTCACTTTTATTAATAGTCTTTCAGAGATCTTGTAGAATTAATTTAAAAAATTAAATTAAATTAAAAGTCATTACTTCTACTTATCTGCCATCTGAAAATGCTAGCAGGCCAACGCAAAAATCAAAGGTGGTTTGTTCTTTTTCTAATTCTATAACAGCATTAAAGAAAGAGACTACCATTAAACAGCATTAAAGAGAGAGACTACAGCAAAAATAAAAAAAGAAAAGTTTATTAAAATTTTTTAAACAGAGAAACTAAGACAGAGACACTAAGGTATGTCACGGCAAAGACCTCCTTGCAGGGTTCCTCAAAACAAATGCGAGGGGCAAATCCTGGGATTCAGTAGTTCACTCCCATTCAATAAATGTTCTGTACTTTGCCCTTAGACCTCTGGTTTCAGAATTTATGTTTAGATGCTGTTGGATTTTTTTTAAATTAGCATTTCATAAGAGGTCTCTTAAATATCTGATTACAGCAGAAGAGAGCAAGTCTCATAGTTGCTCTTCAATATGTGATGGTGAGCTTTTCCCCAGCACAACCACAGAAGCTAGAGCTGAATTAGCAGAGTTAGCTGAAGAAGCTGAAGAATCCTGGTTTCTGAGTTTCTCTCATTTATACTGTAATTTGATGAGAAAACCAGCAGGATTGCATTTGAGTAAGTTGTTTGTGGCTATTTCACTGTCATACAGCAGGACCTGGGAATGAACATGGCAACTATATCCATAAGCAGCAATTTTTCCATGAGATACAAAATGGTCAAAACTGAGTGGATTTTCATAGGATATTTCAAAATCATCTTGTTAACCCACAATCATGTGACATTTGATAAGCCATTCTTGGAGGGGGTATGAGTCTCTCAAAAAAAACAGTTAAATATGAAAAATATTAAATTTTGGCAAAAACAACTCATTTTATTCTCAGAAATTTCAAAATCACTTTTTCCCTTTAATCATTCCAGAAGAACCCAAGGTAAGGACAATGTTTAGAAAATTTCCATCAGAATAGTTGAAATCCATCATAACACATTATAGATTCTAAAATTTCACATCAAAAGGTGTTTCCCGTACTTTCAATCACAGTGTGGTGTAATATAAAAATATTATATTGGCTATATTCAAATAACCAATATATTTATTTATCTATGGAATTATAGTGGATAACTTTTCACTGGCAGTCTGAATAACAAATGCAAGAAGCCGTTCAAATTCCTTGATGTAATCATTATAACACCGGGTATACTCCTATATTACAGTCATGCCTCCTCTTCCTTTTCCTCCTGTTTTTCTGTCAATGATCAATCTCACACTTGGTGACATTTTGAAGTGGGAGGTGGGGTAGGGGGTTCCCAGCCATTTCTGTAAGATTAATTCCAAATGGTGCTTTACCTAACACGAGCCAAGTGTCAAAGAAGACTGCGATAAAGATCTATGCGGTCTAAAGGAAGACAGAATTTTTTCAGATGCTTTATCTGTTCACTTTTTGGATTTCCAGATGTTTAACAAAGACACAATTTTCATGCAGATGATAGAAACATTCAGAAAGAATTTCACATGTAGCTCACTGCAGGTAAGTCTGATTCTCCAAAGCCCTGGATGCTCATTTTTAAGAAAAATTGCATCTGTGCCTTTATGATAAAGAATCTGATTTTCTGTGAGTTTTCCAATTAGAAACCACAAGGAAACTGCTAGAGCCCTGGGAATTCTAAGCTGGAGTAGAATTTAAAAATGTCCATGATTTGAAAAACATGTTGGAATGTTAAATCTATACAGCCAAATTTCCAAAACAGCTTTAAATCAGTCTCTAAAGTTGTGAACAAAGCTTTACTGTATATTTGAAGCATTTGGGGCCAATTTACATACACAAACCCAAACGGGAATACATGTTTGTTTAAATAAACAAATTAGATACAATTATGATATCTATAAATTGATGTCTATGCCTGAAAGTGAATTCTGTTTTCTCCTTCCTCATTGCAGTCATCATTTATGGTTGTATATTAACTGCTCCCATCGTTTCAAAAAATTTGGCTTATTATTGTAAGTTCAAGACTCCGTATTGGTAAAAGGACGAGATTCTGGTTTTCTTGCTTATTCATTATTCCCTAAAAACTACTAACACTAAGTTTGACCTAAGAATTGCACAATTAAGCCAAAGGTATTTGGTCTAAATTATATTTTCTCAAACTTTTAAGATATATGCTAATTTCCGTTCAAGTCCCTCATCTTACATTTCTGTTCCAGACTATTCCTAATAGCCTAAATAAAAAGCCACATAGAAAGATCTGTTACAAAGATTTTTACAGTTTGTTTTAAAGACTTAACAAAATAAATAATAGCAATGTTACAATGCATTTCACATAAAGGCAAAATCCATCAAATCTAAAAATGGCTGTTTATTTCTTTCAGAAAATATGCCTTCCCTACTTGCAACACTTGGACTGAAGAAATGGTAAAAATGTTATGAAAACTTCCAGCTTTAATACAAATTCTATGAAGTGTCCATGTGTTAGTATTCCATACAAAACCAATGTTAATCAAAAAAACTTGAGATGTCTTCCAGTTAACTGATATTATTAGAAGTCTGTTTGGTTCTGCTCTTGACCTGATTTGCAGTCTGAATGATTAGGATCTTTTTCCAAAGCAGGAGCTAACAGGCAGTTAACTGCTCAAATCTGCACTGCTTTTTCCATGACACCTACCCGGAGATGCAGATTCTGATTATTTCTGCCATATTAAATCAGAGCAGATGGAGGGGTACACAAGAGAATCCTCACCTCCGGTTTGCTGACAAAAGCAAGGCCAGTTCACACAGAGATTACTTGTGCTCCAGCCAAAGGGTGGAACATACCATGCTTTCCCAAGGGCAAGAACTATCAGTGGGAGGAATGATCTGGGGAGACATGATGTCTCAGTGCTCCTTCCAGGACTGTGTAGCTCTTCCCCCCCCCCCCACGGTGCAT
Source organism: Pterocles orientalis (assembly GCA_011057875.1). Lineage (NCBI taxonomy): Eukaryota > Metazoa > Chordata > Aves > Pterocliformes > Pteroclidae > Pterocles > Pterocles orientalis. Next base: position 306,283 of record WKFP01014207.1, on the reverse strand, counting down.
GGTTTAAAGTGCACCTAAAAGCTTATAAGAAGTTCTTCAATTTATTCACCTGGAAGGTACCAAGCAGACAACCACAGAATATCCTGAATTTGTTCCGAAATCTCCTTTTCTGGTCTGGTGAGAAACAGAACTCTATCCTACCATGCAATCCTCCTGCGAGCAGAAAAGCCTTAGTTGTAAGAATCATTTTCTGAAGCATATAGTGTTTGTCCACATGACCTGTTGCAGGCAAATCTTACAGTATCTGCAAGAAACCTGGTAGCAATCCAGTTGAACATGGGCTCAGCAAGCTATTGACATGTCTGAGAAAGGTACAAGGAATTCTCTAAAACAGCTTTACAGTCTTGTGGAAATGATTCCTTCCAGATGGATTAGCACTTGTGAGTCATTTCACAAGATTATTCTTTTCCTCTCATATCCACATCTGTCTGCCACCATAAAGATTAATATACAAAAAGACAATGCTCTACTTTTTTTTTTCTCCTCAGTAACTGAGGGCCATATCTATACTGTATATGATTAGAAATTGGCTCCACAAACTTTCACTGCAAAACAAAAGTCTGCAGAAAGAACAAGTGTGCAGACAAGCAAATTGCTGCCCCAGACCACAAAGAATCTGTTCATAGTCTAACCACATTCATGCAATCCTTGACTGGAGAGTCAGAATTATGACTTGTAGAGAGCACCTGAATATGGCTCTGCTGTAGCTGAGGGCTCTTTACACTGGGCAGACAGGTTCAAGGCACCAAGCTTACTGTATTTACGGGAAATCCATCTCATCTACAGGACACAGGCAATCTTGAAAAACTGAAGCCTACAGTAAAAATAAAACCACCACATCGACTAGATCAGACTTTCAAGCTTGGCCATCCAGGATCTAAGACTAGTAAGATCCACATGCTTCAAAGGAAGATACTTCAAAGCAGACAAAGACAGAAGAGACTGTCCAAAGAGAAAATTTATTCTCAGCCTTTTTCATTTGAACTTGAAATACACCTTCAAGCATGAAAATTTATACCCTTTCCAAATTTAAAAAACATTGAAACAATTCTCTCTATTGTACCTATGGATGTTCCCATAAAAATCACACATATCTGATTTTGTTTAGGAATCCGTTAGTCTTATTCTTAATTGAGAATACTTTAATGCAGTAAATTCAAAAAGTATTATTACATTTCAGAAAGACCAAATGAAAGGAAATTATAAATTTACTGATTTTCATTGCACAGCACCTCAATCATTTGTCAAGTCAAAGATTAACTTAAGGCATGACCTTTTCTACTTGAAGAAGAAAAATGAAGTTCTCTGTTCGGCTTATTTTTTGCATTTTAATGTCCTGAATAATTTTAATGCACACCTACTTTTTGACAACTCCAGTAAGGGAAGCTTAAAGAGCTTAGGTGTTGATTTTTATAAACTATAATATCTAGCCCAAATAATTTTTTACTAGCCTCCTCATTTTTAAGAGCCCTTCAAAACCACTGTGGTCTCTACTCTATTTAGGGTTAGTTAGACATTAAACCAGCTACTGAGTCCTTGAATTATGCCAAGCACAGCCTGCCTCCTGTCCACCAGCCAAACTAGCTGCCTTGCGAAATTATTAAATGTTTTCCTAGTTCTCTTCCTGGTCTGATATTTGAACAGTTTAGGTGAACATATGCTGACATGACCTACTATACCTTGTACAATTTGTCAGATGTGCATGGTCTTCTGTAAATAAAAATAACAATTTAACCTTACAGTATCTGTACAAGGGCCTCACCTTGTCCAAGACTTGAATGGGTCTTCCTGGATTACTTACAAACAAGGGTTACAGTAGCATATCCATCTGTCATTTAACCTATGTGATAATATATCCATACGAAGGTATATAAAATTTTCTAAAAACAAATATCCTCATTTCTAAATTGCTACCAGACATTTTGCTTTCCTTGACAACGTAGGCCTGAGATACTCAGAGGCATTTGTTACTTCTCGTGAACCTCCAGGACTCTGCTAATTTCTCCATTCACATAATTCCCTTAATGCAAAGGAATGATTGGAAAGATGGGACATGCATAAAGTCATCTTTTGTTCTCATCAATTCTCAGAGCAATCCTAGAGCTGCTGCTCAATCCTGACTCTTACTGGTTTGGGAGATGAACCAAATTCTAAACCATTGATCCAGATTCTCTACTGCAGAAGTACCGGGTTCACTGCATTTTCTTGTGGCCCCATTGCAGAGCAGACACAAAGCTCTTTAAATCAGTGGATTCACAAGCAAAGGTCTGTCTCCTATCTACATTTAGAGAACCATGAGTTTCCTTTTTTTTTTTCTTTTTTTCTTCAAACGATCAAAGTGAAATATCAATTTATTTTCATAACGGGAACTACCCAACCCTGATCCCAGCTCACCGCATGGGGTAGCAATACAGTTTGGCATAAGAAGAGCTCAAAGCACTTTACAGTGTTCACAAATCAAACCACTATTGTAGAATGAACAGTATTCCCAGGTTTCAGCTGTTGAAAATGAAAGCAAAGAGAGGTATCTTTCCAAGAGCAAACAATAAGCTTACAGCTGAGCTGAGAAATTAACTTGGCCTCCAGTTCATAATCGTGTTATTTTGCCACTAACCCTTTCTTTCAATATTGACAGAATTCAAGTTGATTCCTTGATTTTTAAAGTTCTTTAATTTACAGGATTCTGCCTCTACTTCCACAGATATATGTAATTCTCTTCAGAAACATAAACATCTTGAAATTTTAAATAAACTATGAGTTTTCTGTTGTGCAACTGCTGAACTGTTTTGCCTCCAAGATCCAACTTTAATATTAAACTTAATTGGGGGCAAAACACTTCCACCCCAAATCTTGGTTTACATCTCTCACTTGTAACTCTCAAAATACACAATGCGACTCTCCAGGTGCTTGCACTGGGCCAAAATCTCACCTTACACAAACCTGCGTGACTCTGAAACGCCAATGCTGTCAGAATCACCTACATCCACCAAGTATTCGATTCTCTAAGTATATTTCCCAGGAGCACATGAAAGCTTTGGATACTGAACAACTGCAAAATACAGTTCAGATACTAGGACTATGGGTAAGACATGGACAGAATCTCTTAATGTTAGGAAATAAAGGAACGTGTGTGTGCATAAATTACTCTTTTCATAGACGGTTTCAATGGAAGTGCACGCGCACATCCAAAGACAAAATTTACTTGCCGTTTTCTACACAACAGCTTTCTTTCCGTGCACGTTCAGTTTAACCTTATTAAATCAGCTCCCACTGGAAGAATAGAATTAAATGCGTATTTGAATTAAACATTCTAGGACTTAAGAAATATTTGCATCTGGATTTATTTTGTACTTACTTCTGCTTCTTTTATAGGTCAAATCAAATCTAGATTCTGGCTTCCTGAAAATGAGGTTGAATTTTTGGTTCTGATTCATTATTCAAAAGTATTTCTAAGGCAGATTTGAGTTGAGATTTATCTGATTAACTTCTGAGAACTAGGAGAAAAAGGATGATTCAGCTTCAACGTATTTTCACCCATTTGCCATGAAAGCATTATTTTAAGTGGAATGTTCCTACACATATAGGCAGCTTCAAGGATGGTGGGCAGACTATTATGCCCTGCCTGTTAAAATGGTGATAGCAATTAACACAATTTATTTATGTTTATTTTAAAATCTTAATTAATGGGCTTACTAAACTAAGCCCAACCACACAGGGTCTCTGTGCATACACATGCCTTGATGCTTTGAATTTGTTTGTACAGCTGTGAAATTCTCAAATTAACTGTCTGTCAGGAAAAGTAAAAAAATACTGCTGGGAGAGCACGGAGATGAAATCCAAGCCAATGGGAGAAAATTATAAAAAGGCATCCTGTGACATGAATCACTTTCACAGAATGACTACTGCTATACTAGTAAGTCTGTAGTTTCTACACAGCAGATCATTACAGCAGCAGCACAGGTAGTTCCAACAACTTACTACCATGCAAACTGTGCGCATTTATTAAGGTTGATATCAGTCATCTCTGTCATTTTATAGATGGACATGATTGGATTCATTTATGACTGTAAAACCTGCAAAAAGGGGACAAATCGACTTATTTAAAAATATAGCATACAGTCACACCAGTCTTGTACAGAGAGCCCCAAAGAGCTGCACAAGCAAATTAATGATGAGTAGCACATATCAAGCAGAATAGGATAGATGATCTTCTTCTAAGACAAAACTAAACCCAAAATATTTTATGGATCTTTGCCATCTAAGAAGTAGCTCATGTACAAGGAAAAACTTCTCTTATGAAAACAGAGCAGATCTTCAAGCTTGTGGAGGGACTTAGGAAGAGTCTCCCCCCATCCCTCCTTATCTGTAGCCTTATCCTGTCTCCCTCACTCAGGGGGAACCCGGTGCTGTTTGGAAACAGATCCTTCTGGCAGCCACTCATTTGATATCTGTCAAAGTTTCATATATGGATAGAAAAGCACATTATCTCTTTTGATAGAGGCTAGACTCTACAGAAGTCAGCAGCTTCTTCCAGCTGCCAGTGGAGTTACCAGGGCATCCGGGTGAAAGACCATAATGTTTCCATTTTCCTGTGCACAGAGAAATGGCCAAATGGCTTCAAAATTCTGCCCGTATTATTAACAGAATGCATAACAACGATTCAGGGGAGGATTGTGGAATTCCCACTATGGTAAATTTCATATAATATAATCTTCTTATAAATTTCCTTGGTATCACAAGTCAGATTTTTCCAATGTGTAGACTAGTCCTGTTGCCTAGAACTGTTAAACAGGGAATTACAATCTGAAAAGATAAATAACTCCCTAATAGTCTACAATGACACCGATCTATTACTTGGCCATTTCTTTGAAATCTTACTATACTAAGAATGAAATAATATCCATTGAGAAAAATAACAGTGAAGAATAATTTTTTTCTCTTTAATTGCATCACCTGTTATACCAGTTTGACAGATAAAAGACCAACAAATCTAAGTAATTGCAACATACAGGTTTACAAATGTCTAATTGACTTCTAATGCAACAGGTCCAAAAAAAAGGATCAGCTAATCGAAGAAAGAGCAGCCACATTCTCAGCTGAGTTAATACAAGAAAGATGGTCTACCTCTTTTCAGTGGCAAAAGACAGAAGTACCAAACATTGACACATTTCTGGGTTATCTCTCCAGATGAGCCACCATCAGACTAAAGTAAGACAATACAAAAAAGAAAAAAAAACAAACCCCACACCAACCCCCAACAAAACAATCAAAATCCCCAAAAGCAGTAGTTAGCTATATAACAAAAATGTATTTTTTGAATTTCTGAATATTCACTAGCACTTTGTAGTAGAATTTATGACTATTATTTTCCTGAGAATTTTATAGTAAATAGACATAGTTTTCTGAGATGTCAGCCAGCTAAAAAAAAAAAAAAAAAAAAAAAAAAAAAAAAAAAAAAAAGCTTTAAACTTTGTGATTTAATTGATTTTCTAGTATGCCAGTTGGGCAAGATATGATAAAAAAGGAATGTTTTAGAACTATGTAGCCAAGTTTACCTTTCGGGTATTCACTGCAACTTCTAGTAGTTTTTGTCAATAATGGTATCTTTTGTTTGTTTGTTTGGTAAAGAAAAAAAAACCCAAAACAAGTAACCCTTTCTGTCTAGCTAGTTCCTGGGCTCAACCCAAAAGACTGTCCTAAGTGTTTTCTCAGCTTGGGATCTACCATGACACTAACAGGCCACCACCTAGATGAAGACAAGCTGGATCAAATTATGAAGAGGAATCACAGAATCACAGAATCACAGAATGTTAGGGATTGGAAGGGACCTCGAAAGATCATCTAGTCCAATCCCCCTGCCGGAGCAGGAACACCTAGATCAGATCGCACAGGAACGCATCCAGGCGGGCTTTGAATGTCTCCAGAGAAGGAGACTCCACAACCTCTCTGGGCAGCCTGTTCCAGTGCTCTGTCACCCTTACTGTAAAGA
>WKFP01014207.1:245074-294641 GCA_011057875.1 Pterocles orientalis | reverse complement strand
GAAATTTAAACCCAAAAAAACAAAAAAAAAAAAAAAAAAAAAAGCCAACCATTTAATGCACATGCAAAACTGGTTCTTTTCTGACAAGGCTGCTGTGCATCCTCAAATAGCTGACAGAAAGAGAAATAGTTTTGATAGCATTGAGACATTATCACTCACTTGCAGTGGGACATATAAACAATCCCAAAGGCATGCTGATACTGAAGAAAACTATGAAGCCTCTCAACTAAATCAAAAACTGCATCAGTGCCAGAAGAATCACTAGAAACATAAGTATCATTAATGTCTTGATATTCAGATATTTAAAACTCGTATTTCTCACTGGCTTGAGCTGAACATGCTGATGTTGAAAACAAAGGTACTGCTACAGAATTACCTTAGATAGCGAGATACGCAAGATCACCGAGCTGAAGCAGGTTCTGATTTTATTCACAATCTAAGACAGTTTTCTTGCAGACTTCCCACCATACATCCCCCAAACTTTACACCTCTTTCTACATGCCTTTGAATTCCACACCTGGTCTTCAACTTAATGCCTCTCCTAATATCCTCACCTCTCTGCTCCTTTTCTCCAAACCTACTTCAGTTCTGCACCCAAGCAACTTTTATATGCCTCATGCATCATTCAACATTTACACGTCCGGTTCCCCAGCATCTTGCATTCTCCAGCTCCTTGCCTAGGAGCTTCTGAAGCCCAGAAAGGCCTGTCAGGAAGAGGCCTCAGTGTTGAAACCTAAGAGCCCAGGCATGTGCCCAGGGCACATCTGACAGGTCTATCCTGTGGTCTCATATGCTGAATGAAGCTTAGATGGAATAAGCTACAATATCATAACCCTCTGCAGCTGGTAAATGGGCTCTGGGCATGAGAAAAAAGATCAGAGCTCCACACAACAGCCAAAGAGGAAACAGAAACCATCCATCTGTACTTGTCCTAACCCACAGACCGGTGAAGAGATCCACTCCTCCCAATGTCAGCCCCTTCCCCTCTGCAGACCCACAAGAGAAAACACAACAGTATTGGAGAGTACAGCAGACAAGAAAACCCTATTTGCTTTCACGTTGTCATTTTACTGTGGCCTAACTGTGCTAATTCTGTGCCCAACTGTGAAGCTTGCTCAAGGGGAAACAGAAGTTTTCAGTATTCTCAAGAGCATGTAGAATATGTACATAATCTGCCAAATCTGGAGCGTGTCAGCATTGCTGAGTGCTTCCTTGGCTCTATGCATAATAAAAACAAGGCTGAGAGATGATCGTGATTTGCAAGAGAGGTGGGTCAACACATCTCCTTAACTTTGCCACCACAAGGATCTCTCAGCTGAGCCACCAGAGCTCAGCGGTGGGTAAGAGATACAACATCCACAGCTCCAGTCTTCCTCTCCAGGACAGCATCCCGCCTCCACAATGCTAATATGTCCCACTTTGAAAATGTTACAGTGTGCAGTATTGTATGAGTCAATCCATCTGACACATTGATTTCATCTGCAATGTCCTTTTTCCAGCCCTCAGAATATAGGCAGCTAAAATCTATATAGCGATGGAGCTGTAATGACAAACTGTGCTCTCAGAAACTCCAAGTTTCTCTGACACAGGTCAAAAAATATTTATCAAAATGCATACAAAAGCACCACTAGTTACTTAAAACAAACAAACAAACTCAAAAAAAACCCACCACAACCATGTCCATGCTAAAGAAGAATAAAAAGTCCGAAGTCTCAGGGTTAAAAATTCTTACATTATTTTCCAGCTGCACCATGTATCTCAGTCTTCCAATTTCTCACTCGGGTAAGGTCAAATTCTAGCTATGCCTAATTTCCATCTAATATGCAAACCTTTCATTCATATTATAAAAGTGCAATACCTATCTAATGTTTTCCAGTTTGTAATTTCGAACCCACACCAAGCTTTGCTGCTGCAAAACTCTCACCATTTTAACGTCAATAACTGTGTAGGACATATTTACCCCTCCACAACAATTTCCAAAAACATCATCAGTTGATCAAACTACCTCCAAGAGGTTCAGCCCTGTTCTTGCCTAAAATACTTTCTATTATTTTTTAAAAATATCTATATTTATTTGAAAATATTATATGCCCTTTTCAATTCATAGTACAAATGAATGAACAAAATACACATGAAACAAAACATGAACCAACATGTCAAAAATTGATTGAAATGCATAATAATTTTCTTTATAAATTGAGTAATCCTACTGCATTAAAACTGGCATAAAGACACCTACAATGAAGCCACACAACTGGCCTCACACAAGCACAGAGGAAACTAGGGATAGAGAATATTATCTGCTCTGTGTTATCTGCACATCCATGCACATGAAAATCTACTGGCCATTAATGAAATGTACCTTATTTCTCCCATGGAGGAAAAAAAATAAAACACAACAAAACAAACAAACAGAGAGTCCTGCATATCCTTTTGGATGCTGAAAAGTGAGAGAGTACAGACAGGTTTTTACAACAAGGTAATAGCATGTGTACTTTCCTGTTTTATTTTACAGCAACATGCTCACGTGTCCCTCCTCTCATTAAAGTTAACCTAAATTATACAGTAATTAAACCAAATTTGAATTCTGAGTTAATATATTATATGAATATTAATTAATTTAATTCAGTTACACTTAATTTATTTTGAATGTGAATTTTAAGTTAATTGAATTATTAATTTGAATAACAATGCCTACACAGGAATTCAAAGCAGTTTAACCCATCACTCTAACTTCAGTTCGTCAGGACAAACTGGGAGAGTTTGGTGTGAGAAGGTGTGGGGAACACATTAAGCAAATGAACTGTGTATGCTGCTTAATTAAAAGGAGGTTGTGCCCATTCAGTTCTGCAGTGCAGAATTTGGTGTCCATATGAAAAATCAGATTTTTAATTACAGTTGGCATTTCAGAACCTCCTGCTGGTTGCTACTTTCTTGCTAAAAAAGTGACCTCATTCCTAAACTTGTCACTGTGAGAACTCTGTTATAAACTGCAAACAAGCTTCTATTTGTTTTAGTGTGGCTCACTAAAACTTCATTGTTTAAAACATTTAAACAATACATTAAATCCTTAATGGAATGGGCTGCTTCTGATTCAAAAAACAGTCTTTTGGATCGCTGTCTTGTGGTAATTGGAACAAAAAGTCAGGATTTCTGGATTTTGTTCTGGCATTGTCTAGACAATTTTATATTCAAAACTCATTAATGTAAATGGAAGTACCACATAAAGATGCAATTTAAAACAAGTGCCACTTTTGCAGTTGCGGATTCACAACTACTCCAACCCTAAAATGAGTATTGCCTACCTGCAAAATACTGTGTTCTTGCATTCTGCTGAAGCTGTGCTTATTGACACACCTCTCATAACAGTGACACTTCCCTTCCTCTTAAAGAGGAAATACAGCAACGTAGAACGTGCAGACGAAAGTCACAAGATACACTCTATTATTGTCTATCACTGAGAAGGTTCAGCTACAGGCAATGTCTTTTCTTGGCAAATGCTGTGTCTCACCAGAACAGACTTCCAGAAAAAAACCAAACCAAAACAAGAAACACTCAAAGCCACACACTACAAATTTAAAAACACTCATCCAAATTTTCCTCCAAAATAACATCAGCAAATTTGGATGTAAACATCACCTCCTCTAAAATATATTCTCCTCTTTGTTTAACTACTGGCATGATTCACTTAGGATGAGGTATTGTATATGTCATGTATTTCTTTGTTAGAATCCTTTTGACTTACAGAGATCACACAAAAGCCACTTTCCCCTGAATGATCTCAGCAAACAACATACCATTTCCTGGCTCATATTTTCTAAATCCTGCCTTTTTGAATGAGTTCTATATGCCAAAGAACTGTCCCTCTCCTTCCTGCCTGGGACATACTCTCATTTGCTCCTCTTCGTGTGTACCTGATTTTTTTTCTTGGCTTTTGGTTTGCATCCTCCTTCATCAACAACATGTTTTGGCTTCACACTCCAAGACATGCAGCTGCCGCCATACATCCCCAGGTCCCAGCCGCTGCCAAAGGGTCAGACCCCTCTGTGCACAAGCTTCCACAGGTCTTGGCATGCATTGCCTTGGGCAGCCATCATCAAGCACTAGACTGCTTGGTCAGCAAAACGCTATTTAATGGCTCTTTCTGTTCAAGACAGTCAGCACACCCATACTCTCTAGGACACCTACCAATAAAAATGGGAAATGTAGCGGATGGCAGTAATTCACACCATTCAGCTTAATGATATTAATACATAAAACATTCTTTTGCATGTGTTTTCAAGGAAATTTGAGGAAAAATAAGTATGAAATGAATAACAAAGTTCAATTATGTTACTCACAGAAACATTGTGGAGGTAATTTACTTATTAGCTTTTTTGATGTTGCTAACAGTTGCACTCTGTGGAGGTAGCTGTCTAATCATAACTACCTTTACTTTTGAAACACAAAGTCTGAAGGACTGAATTCCCAGCTAAGAGTGCATAGAGTTCCCTTACTGCCCAGTATGTGCATTCCATCGTATTGTATCTTACCCAGTAGGTTTGTGAGCCACAGGGCCAAATCCTCTTTCATCGGCAACAAGTTGGCCTCATGTCTACTTGCAAGCCACTGACTGTATTGATGCATATCAGAGAGGCCAGGCCCACGTGCCTTCGGGCTCAGAGCAGTGCACATTGCTTATCCACTTGTACCTGTTTTATTATATAAAAACAAAAAAAAGGAAAAAGAAAAGAAAAAATACGTACTTCATTATATCAAATAGTTTCACGGGTTCTGTTTTTAGACTTGTAGAAGATAACAACAGACTCTAAGAAATTAAAAGTCAGAAACAGATGTGGATCTAACACATGAATACAACATGGATGATTGAAGTTTTGTTAATGGATCACATTGCAAGTGATTGAATCATACAGATAAATGTCAACTTCATTTGTACTCACCAAGCTACATCTGTTGCCAACACATAACCAAATATTCTGCAAAGAATGATTCAAATCAAATCAAAATAAACATTTTACACAAAGCCAACAACTCACTATGATGCCTGATCCAATGGCCATTCAAAATTAATGGAAAGCTTCAGAGATTTTTGGATCAGGCCCAAGAAAGACACCAGAACAACTAAGTTAAAGCTACTACAGCAAACCTACTAATAATTAACAAATGCAGTTACCAAATGGAATCAGCCTATTCGACAGCTTTAGAATAACTGAAGAAAAAAAAAAAGCCCACCACACTAACTATATTTAGTGCACAGCATTTCTTCTGAAAGTAGCACAACAGCTAGTGCTGGTCACCCACACCTTCCACTTACAACTTTATACAAATACTCCTCTGCTTCAGTGACGAATTACCAAAACTTTAGTTTCAGGTAAGACAACATCTCATGTGTTAAATATTAGGCAAGTGTTTCGACTCTTGCAGCAGCCACAGACGTTAGGCCCACTGGACCTATATCTCTGCTCCTGAAGGACTAATTCCCCATCTGTGGCTTAAGCCTACTAAAGAAAGGAGGTTATTTTTCTCTCTGAAAAGAAAGTCAGATCTGGACCCTAATGCCTGTAGCAATGAGCTACTCTCTTGCCTGGTAGGCTGTAGCCTGCTGAAAGCCCAGCCACACCAACTAGCAAATCACCAGGTCTTATATAGATGGCACCTGACAGCCTTTAACTGGGGGTGTGAGGTCCAGAGGGAATAGCTCTGTGCAAATTGTCAATGGGCTGATCCACACCGACTGTGGTTACCTGTGCCACCTGGCTTCAGCTTATCACACTCTGCAAACACTGATTCTTTCTGTCCTTTGCATACCTTTCAAGTCAGGTAAGAGGTAATAGTGACTTTAAAAACAACGACAAAAAAGAACAATGTTATACTATTGCATTGGGGGCCAGAATAACAAGAATACCAAAAAAGCAAAAACAATTCCTTTGTCAAAAAAAGAAAAATGTTTACTGAATGTAAAAAGCAATTGTCTTTCCATAAAATTGCGCTGTAACCAACATTTCCAAACACATAAAATGCTATTCGGGATATTTTAGTGCTTACATTAAAATGCTCCAGCATTTTTTAACCATACCCTGGGTAACTCAACTCCTTATTCACCAAAACATATATTTCTTGTTGAGAGTACCTCCCTCCAAATCCTGCAGTTTGACTTGCCCTTAAGATAGGCACAGCTTTCAGTACAAATATGCTTCTTACTGAAATTAGACAATCTTTTCAGGTTGGGAAGGGGGAAAATAGACTTTATGTCCTCGTATAAACACACATTTATGAATTATCAGTAGATTTTGCATTTAAGATTAAAGTAATTTAAGCACAGCTCTGTTCTGAAAACTGACTTTGTAAAAATTGGATTTATGGTTTTCTGGTTGATAAAATCCAAATAACACATGTTCATTTGGGGTAGGGTGTGAGGGGGTGGAGAGAGAAGAATTAGGCTGTCAGCTCTGCACAAATCAATCTGGAAGACACTCTCAAAATAGAACCCTTCAGACTAGATGACACTAACAGCCGAGGAGCTACTGTGACAGGATATTTAAAGTTGCTCTAAATCACTTAGAACCACACAATTTGGTGCTCAAATCACTGCTTCACTTTGGACAGATGGAAACAGAGGCAAGATGTATAATTGTCACTGCCTCGTCTTCAAAGATTATATGGGAAAAATCAGGTATCTATACCTCTGTCATATACTTTCTTTCCAGAAAAAAAGACTTATAATAATTTTTTGACTGACTTCTGGAGTCTTTAAACTCTGTTGATAAGGTAAGAATCAGAACTGAAACTAGTTTATCCTCTTGAATCACCTCTGAAATTATATCAGTAAAAAGTGATTAAAAAAAAATCTCATTCCTGAATGTTCACTTCATATACAATGCACAAATACAGCAAAGTAAAAATACATAAATTTTGGCATCAATTTTTCAGTTTATTAATACCTATGTTTCTAAATATTTAGGAAACAAAATCCTGCAATTTGTTTCTTTTGACAGATAGATTGGAAAAATATACCTGGAAAAGAAAAAAGCACTACTGTACTAAAGGAAACAGTCAGACACTGCACCTCTTCACTGGAAATAATTTAACAGTTCATACATGCTTTGAGGAAGGGGTTAGACTAGATGACCTCTGGAGGTTCCTTCCAACCTAAATTAGTCTGTAATTTTATATTTCAAGGATACACACAGCAATATTCATCCTGGGACCCTAAGTGGGGTCTACCCCGGTAGGAGTATAACACAATACACACACAGAGCTGGGTTGTGTTAACAGGAAAACTAGAGTCAACATCCTTTTCTTTCATCTCAGGAAAGATACACCTACCTTACCACTTCCAAGACCACATATGAAATGCCCTCTGAAACTTGAAGCTAATTAATAACCAACAACATTATCACATCCCTGACAGTCAGATGGATGCGATACCGGCTGCTGCCACCGGTGTCACTGAAGTAATACTAAGATCTGAAAGTTGCATTTCTTTAGGAGTAGAAAAAAAAAAAGAGGGAAGGCTTCTGGAGCAGCTACATGGAGGCAGTTTGGGTTTCTCTATCAGACTGTGAAGCAAGCACTGCAGTCTGTTTACGCTTCAAGCTGATCTCTCTGGAGATGCAGAGCAGAGAATTCAGGGATTTGAGATGTTACTTCAGTTTAGCTCTAAAATGCAGGGCTGTCTTTACCTGTATTTCATACTGACCTACCTCTTGTTTCATAAAACTCAGTGACCAACGTTTGAGACTCAATTGCAGGAAGAAAAATAGGAGAATAAAGAGTTCTGATTTCAGAGGATGTGTGGGTGCGTCAGTTTGGTAGTAACTGTGGTAGTAAGAAGACAGAAGATCCAGAGACAAGAAAGGCATTCTGAGTTTAAGGTAGTTTTAATAGGACACAGGTTCTCAGACCAGGAAACCAGGAAAGATGAGGAAAGGCAGATAGACAGGTGATAAAAATCACTAGAAGCTGAAAATTATTCAGGAATCTCTATACTGGGACTAGGTCTGCTTGCAACAGTAGCCCTGAATTATTCTTTATGCAAACACTAACAGCTACTGAACTTCTAAGTTTAACTTAAGCCTCCATGAAATTTCAGTGCTGAAGTTCCTAAGCTCCATTACAATGTTCATCTGCTTCATCCATTGTAATAGCCTATACATTATTAAAACTCCATCACATACTAGCTGCAATCTGTGAAGAAGGTGGAATAAATTATGTGAAGGCACCAGCAGCTGGGTCCTGAGCTCCTTCAAGACCTCTTTGAAGACTCTACCTGTAGTCAAGGCCAGGCTGTTGATTCTTCACTCAGATACCATCAACTCACCTCCTTAAAATATCTTAACATATTTACTTTCTGGTGAGCTGAAGAAAAGATTATTGACAATTTAGCAGTGAGGAATTTGGGCAGAGAAATGGACTCGCTTGCCACAGAGGTAGACAGTAGCACTGAAGGATACATCACCACAGCCCAGACAAGCCTCTTTGGCTCCAACAACTATTTCATCCTTTCCTTTTGGCAGACATAAGGTATGGACAAAGTAGCCAAAAAATATTAGTTTTCCTAATCTCACTACTTTCTAACAGCAACATCAAATCATCATACATACAAGTTCTTTAAAAGTAGCCAACACAAACATGTCAAATATTTTACAGAATGTTACACTTCTTTATAAACTGTTGAAGATGACCTGAGATATGCAGAAGCATTTTCAAAACTTACCTCTAAAAGCTTTGTTCCTCAAAAAGCAACTTCTTCCCCCTGCTATTCTGAATGCAGACAAGGAAAGGTCTTTAACTACTTTTCATTCTGTTTTGTTACAGGTCATATTTATGCAGCATAGCCTCTTTTTCCACCTCTCTCAACAAGAGGACAACATCTCAAATTCTTAGACTTATTGTCTAGCTGAAGAATACAGAGCGGGATCGTTTACAGTACATCCAGTGACATGTAACAGATTCAACACACTGAAAGGTTATGTTTCTCTCTTCTTGCTTCTACCAAACAGTGAAGTTTTTATTTTGCTTTACAGTAGTACATTTAGTCTTCTGTGTATTGTAGCCTGTATTTTGTCAGCAGTGTAACTTACACTATCTGCTGATTGTTGTCACTGATCATCAGGGGAAGGCAATGAGAATCAAACAAGTAATCTTCTGTAATTCCTCTGGCTTTTGTTGGGGTTAGCTGGTAGAACAAACGGATTCAAGAATGATCCACTCTGTACTTAAAGCACACAGGAGGCAAAGACTGTCTAATCCAGAAGGTAAAACTGGCTGCACAGTTAAGCATCCAGAGTTGCACATCACTGGATTCAATTCCATTTCTTATTCCAACCACCTT
This sequence comes from Pterocles orientalis, assembly GCA_011057875.1. Classification (NCBI taxonomy): domain Eukaryota; kingdom Metazoa; phylum Chordata; class Aves; order Pterocliformes; family Pteroclidae; genus Pterocles; species Pterocles orientalis. The sequence goes on along the minus strand of WKFP01014207.1, from coordinate 285,307 downwards.
CCTTACCTGCAAAATTGTGATAACAGTAGTCTTCAAACAAGATCAAGTATAATCAGGAGGGAAAATTTAATTCTATATCATAAATGTGTATCTATAAAAATGTGTGTGCGCGCACACATACACAGAAAATACACATGTTCCACACTGAATTAATCATACAAGAGAGTAAGTCTTTACTCCAAATCACCTATCCGCTTCCAGCATATACATATAATGGCTTATTCCAAGCAGCTGCTGGCTATGCAGTGCTCTCTGTATTACATGAGCTTCATTGTCACGTCAGCCTGGTTCCTATTTACAACATGTGCATTTAGGTCTCAGTAAACAAAAGGAAGCTTGAAACACTCCTTTTAACCTGCTCCTAGATACAGTCCTTCCAGGTCAGAGATGAAGAACTGTTACCGAGTCACCTTCTGTTCATTACTTGGTTAAGGAATTAGCATAGAAATTAAGTATCCAGCAAAACAAGCTTTTTTTTTATTTGCATTTGTAGTCAGTTAGAAAATAACAAAAAGATGTTAGAAGTGCCTATGGAGGTTAAAAAGAAAAGTCATAAATACAAATATAGAACTGTGTTTAGCAAGGAACGAAATCATCTGTGATGCAAAGGTCCTATAGGATGTCCTATATGATGTCCCAGTTGACTGTGACACTGTGCAACAGACATCTGTTTTGGCCCACCCAGGTATATTGCCCAGCAGGCAAGCTAACTGCCTGGCCCTGTTCAGTTGGCAGCCAAACCAGAGCCATTCAGGACTGAAGATTTGCACATATGCCAATGCAGTGGCCTAGCTGCTCTACAAAGCTAGAACTGGAACAGAAGATGGCATAACTCTGGACACTGGGTTCAAAGACTCTGTTTCAAAAAAATCATAGAATTAAATATGCAGGCTTTAAGCTTGTGAAATGAGGTCTTTTGTAATATATAGTGAGGAAGCACATTAGCTATCAGTTGTACAAGAAACAAAACATCGTGCACGCAACCCTGCAATAGCTTTACTCTCAATGGCAGAGAGAGCAGTCAGCAACTTAGACAAGAGCAGCAATAGTTTCTCTGAAGGAGCTGGAACTTGAGCACTAGCCTGCACATTGGCTTTGACAGAGGGGTATCGGCTATAACTGCAGACAATCTCCTGCTGTCTTAGAGAGAAGGTAATGCTATTGGAAAGCAGCCATCCTGGAAAGAGAGGAGACAGAGGATCAAAAGCCAGAACAGAGCTCATGAGTATCTGGCAAGGGTCTCTGCTGGATCTCCCTGCTAGTTCTAATCACCTCAAGCAGATGGAAAAGAACAGAACTTTTGAAACTTTACTGGAGTTTAAGTGGGCTGCGTGAACCATTTACTCACTGTAACTGCAAGCTGGGTGCAAAAGAGGCTGAAATAAAAGATTCAATGTTCATAAACAGATTAAGTTGCAACAACAAAACGTGCATTTGTGTAAGCATAAAGAAGGCTGTCCACAATTAGGGACCTATACTTGCCATCACCACTTTCACATAAGCAAGTGCCAGTTTTACACACATAGCACGTCCAAGCATAAATATATTCACATATGAAAAGTGATTTTAGTTTTCCTGCCTTGGTGCTGGCACATTTTTCAGATTTGGAGAGTACATGATTAGTCCACAGGCTGTTCTTGTTTTTCCAGCCTTTCACCCATATACGCACATGTGTGTATACACACATATATGCAGAAAGGAGGAAAAAAAAAGATATATGAATGTCTTCCTTTGAGAGACACAGAGGTAACTAACAACTTCTGTAATTGATATTTTTAATGTCAGGAAACTGTTCCCTATGGTGAGATCTGCTAGGCAATGGAATAGTTTCACCAAGTGAAACCATGAAAGCTCCCCTACTTGTAATCCTCAAAATAGAGTAAAAGAAGCAGTAGGAAAAAACACAGAGACCTGTCACTCACTGACACATGTTACTCAGTCTTTACCACCTGCAATTTCCAGTTTACTACAAAACAGCAATCACTCTCATTTTGCCCTTCTACATATGTAAAACCAAACACAATCGCTTTTCAAGTGATTCTGCTACTAGATCACATAGCTCCTCTTCAAGAGCTATTACAGAGCCTTCCCTTCCGTAAGAAAAAGTCATTCCTCTGTGCATCATCCTACATACATATAGCTGTAATTTTAGTTTGCTCACTACCATAAACAAGCAGATAAAACATAAGCTCACAAATGCAGCAAGCAGATTTTTGTAAGGAAATTCAATTTTTTCTAGTTATTTTATTATCCTCCTAAACTATACCACAACCAATTTAGCCCAAGGTTTCTGGAGCTTTCCCAGATTAACTTGGAGCATACTGTACATGTCAGGAGCAGGGGGAGGGGCACTGGAGGGGAACCACCATCTGAAACTCATTAATCAATTAGAATTTTTAAGGGCTTACATCAAAATGTGATCTACACTGATAAAGTAAACTTTAATCACAAGAAGCCTTTGTCCTTTACGTTATGAATATACTTGTTACAAATGCATGTAGTACTTTGAGCAGAGGATAGAGGACCTGGCACAGCAGCTTACTGATACTTTAAGACCTGTAAGGCCCTTGGTCTGAGGCCAGATCAAAACGAAGTTAACCGCACTTAAAAATCTGAGCTAAGCGTTGGAAGCCTTGACATTTTCAGGACTATGCCTAGTAGAAACAATCTTGTTGCCTTGATAATGTCTCCTTTACCAAAAGGAAAGCAAAAAGCCCTTCCCACTTAGACCAAAACAAAATTTTGGGAATGTTCAATATCTACTTGCTCATAAAATTGTAATTTCTAGAAGCTGAGCTCAATTCCTAACACAGTCCAAAAACATTCAAGTTGACTTCTCTTTGCTGAGCTCTTAGTGTATGTTTTTTGCTTATGCAAAATAAGCATTAAAAATTAGTACAAAATAAGTTCCAAAATCCATCAAATAGAAAAGGAAATAGGTATTTAAACTGACATGTCACATCTTACAAGGAGTATAAGCATATCCCTTGCTGCAAACACACTATGCAGACAGCATCACAAGCTGACTCTAAATCATCACCTTTGCTTTTAATTAGGAAGTTCCATTTCCAAATCTTGTTCTGAAATCAGTGTGAAGCTTAACAAAGAAGTGTAAAGTGAAGTCAAAGAGGTACTTTGGACGGTAAGTGTGCCAATTTAAATAAGACTGAGTAAAAAAGTGACCAAATGAGTTAGCAGACTAAAGTCAGAAAGAGCTAGAAACATGAGGGTAGTACTGGCTTCTTCTTCACTTCACCACCTCCACCTAGGTTTAGTCTGGTTGTGGTTCCAACAAGGGTACCACAGTATAATGCTGACCAGATGGCCTGTGGTACCATATGACATGAATTTAGGAATACCAGCTAATTTCCTATTAAATAACAATCCACATCACAAAACCATTACACTTGGCACAGCATCTACTCCACAATGAAGAAACCATTCACAATTTAACGTACATGGAAACTGAAGAATACACTTTTTGTTCATTTTTCATTCCAAAGTAATGTCAGAAGTGTGCTGGAACTGCACTGGGTAGCCTGCAATGCATCCTTCCTGGTGCCCGAAGAGCCCTTCTCCCCCAGGAGCACACAAATCCAGTAGCACCAGGGGGCTCAGCTGACACACACCACTGCGGGAGGATGCTGACAGCAATCCCAGATAAGGCAGCAACCCTCATTTCTTACGAGTAAAGCACTAGTGAAGAAACAGAGTCCTCAAAGTCGCCCTCCTGAGATTGGAATCTAGAGCCTGAAGAGGAAAGCAAGAACCTGGAAGGACGGATTGTACCATAAGAGGAGTCTCATCCCTTCTGCCATCTGGGGTGGCGGAAGGGGCACCGCGGCGGGACTTGGCCGCCTCCCACCCCGCACTTGCCGCAGCCTCGGATGCAGCGTTCGTTGGCACGAACTGCATCCCCTACAAACCTCCTCTCCTCGCACCTCCAGCAACCCAGGGCTGCGCAGAGCGGCCCGAAAGACAAACCAAAGATTGAGGATTGGGGGAAGCACACAGGAGCTACCCGAAAGCCCCGCTGGAAAGGCGCACGGTGAATTCTCCCCCACCCGGCTCCGGGCAGACCGGCAGCGCACCCCCCTGCCCCCGGTCTCACCCGCCGCGGAGCCCGGGATGCGTTTGTCCTCCTCGGGGCCCCTCCGCAGTAAGGCTGAGCTAATGGCTTTGCCATGAGTGCTGGAAGCGCTGCTCCCAGGTCTGCCCCTCGGGGGCAGGACCAAGCAAACCCGCCACACAGCCCCCGGCCCTCCGCGGGATGCCCGGGGAGGCCGCCAGCAAACCCCGGGCTGGCTGCGGCCAGGCGCGGCTGAACCGCGGGGGGATCCCCACCGCACACCCACGCACGCTCTTATTCCACCTCCGTGATGCTTTCAAACTCCAGACAGCGGTTAAAAAAAAAAAAAACCCACAACGAAACCACAAATAAGTCCACAGAACCCCACAACCAGAAAGCATCTCCCCGCTGCCCGGCGCAGCCAGCCGCCCCTGAGCCTGGCCGCTCCCGCAGCCGGTCCCCACAGATGTCCCGGGACACGAAAGAAGGAAACAAAAGCACCCACTCAGCAAGGCAAAGCTCACCTTCCCGCCTCGCTTCCCGGCCCCTTGCTCTTTAAACTGGGAGGCAGCCGGCGGAGACACACGAAACGCTCTCAATTTAAAGGAGCCCGGGCTGCGGGCTCCGCCGTGGGGCCGGCAGCGAGCCCCGCTGGGGCACGCAGGGCTCCCCCCGCCGCCGGGGCAGGCGGGCAGGACGGCAGGCAGGGCTCCAGGCAGGCAGGACCAGAGGCAGGCAGGGCTCCAGGCAGGCAGAGGAGCAGGCAGGAGGCAGGCAGGGTTCCCTGGCTGCCCGCCGCGCCTCCCGGCAGCCGCCGCAGTCCCCCGGAGCGGAGCAGACCGGCAGCAGCCGCGCTGCCGCTCCGCATACTTCTGTCGGCTCCCCTCCGTGCTCTCTTTGGGAAACCCTTCCTCTTTTTTTTTTTTTTTTTTTTCCTTCAGAGGGACGGCAAACGCCGTTCACACTGATTTACCCTTGAAATGCTGAGATATTGTGTTACAGCCCTTGGCAGCAAGTTAGTGCTTGGGTCCATTTCTCTTTTTATTATTATTACTCCCTTTCCAAGACTTTTTTTTTTCCTTTTTCCACAATCAAAAGGAGAGAGGAAAATTTCACCTCCAAGATAAAACTCTCCTTTTCTTTAATTTCACTACTTGTTCTCCGGAATTTTTTAATACTTAATAGCACCTCCTTTAATTGTCACATTTCAATATTTATTTTTTCTTCTGGCTAAAGGAACATAATTTCAGCTTTCTATCTTGGGGAGCTCTGCTTTATTGCATATTTCTCCAAAGTGATTTCATGCCACCTTGCAGTGTATTTTGAACAAAAAACGTACGCTGTTCATAAATTAATCATTCTTATATTACACTTTCAGAAGAGTGATGGGTAGAGGTTTTGCTTGTTCCTGTATGTCTGTGCTTTGCTTGCCAAGCTAACTCTTAGCACACCTTTATTTCAGTCATTTCATTCTCACCTTCCTTCATTTTCTTGACATTTCAACATTTTGTTAAATGTCAGAGATAACCTTCTCCAACTGTTGTTTATTCACTTATTCCCTGCACAGAGAAGCCCCTTTCATTAATTCAATAGCGGGAAACAGATGTTCAGACTTCTGCTTCTCTTAATGCATGGAGGTTGTCTTGTTGAGTTTCCTAATGGTATCATGTTCGCACTTTCCATAAGAGTGCTCCAATCAAATAGCACACTTTTTTTTTCTTTCACAGTGTATATCCACTTAATTAAATTGTTCTATCCAAAACACATTATGTGCAATTATACTGAAAGTATTGTTTTAACCTGATTGCTAAATAGCACATCCAGCTGACCCTTTTTTTTTCATTTACATTCAGTTCTTTGTACTCTGATCTGCTGGGAAAAGTTGGTTCGCACAATTAATGCTGGGCTATTTCTCAATAACTGCACAGTAAGCAAATTCCTGTTCGCTGAGTAGCAGATATTAATTTCTAGCCAATGAGAATACACACATTTCATTATTTATGCATTTATATGTATTTCTATACTGATACTATGCTGTTCTGATGGACTATTAACTGCTGCGATGAGTGCTACCTAAAAGAGATCATTTCATCAGCATGCTGATTTATTTAAAATGATGAGCTCTAGCCATGTACTGTGTGAGTAACAGTACAGACTTAAATTCTTAGTTTTGTTCTGGTTAGCAAAATTAGGATGCCTCTGGGCATGAGAGTTTTCTTTCGCTCATCCAATTTCTTGGTAAGGAAAAAAAAAAAAAGGAAGAAATGTCTCCCTCAGATATCCACACTGGGGTGGAATGGATGGTCAGCTGATGAGCAGATTCCTGTATGCACTTAATTATCTTACGGAGGTTTTATCTGCCCGTGAGAAAGATTTTTTTTTTAAAATAATAAACAGCAATTTAAATTCAATTTCTGTGTCACCTCAAAATAAAAACCAACTTCATACGAGAAGACATAAGGTCCCCCCCTATGCTTAGAAAGTCTTGCCACTTCGTAGAAAAGTTGAAAAACATTCCCCTAAGTAGCAGTTATGTCTCCAGTAAAAGCTTCAAGGTTCACATATACACTTGAAGTTACAAGATTCCTAATAAGTTTAGGAGCAATTTTACATAGGGAGTTAAGCTGAGGCTTTTCCAGATGTCATGCAACAAATCTTGTATGTCTATTTGCATATGTACCAGTAGAAAGGGCTGGAAATGCAGCTGCATTATTTTGAAACCAACGTTGATTATGCACTCTTTGATAGGACCGGTTTGTACCAAAGAATGATTTAACATGAGCTGATACTAAAAGAGAATACATTCAGAGATATAGTTGTCTTAACTATACCTCAGACTGTACTGCCTTCACCTGACAATGTAGCAATTGAAGGTGTCTCAGGAGACAATATAGCAACTGAAAGTAACTCAAATACCTGTCAGAACTCGCCCAAATGTAACTGAAGTGATGGGAAAATGCCCAAAAAAATCTCTTCCAGTTCCTTATATTTTACAAGAGCCCCAGATTTTATGGTTGGTTTCTACTTGGGATAGAAAAGTTATTAAAATAAGGTGCTACCTAAGGTCAAATAGAAGCATCAGATTTTAACTACCAACAGCACAAGAACAGCAATGAGAAAAAGGGGATGCAAACAGCTACCACAGCAACATTATCATCTTGTATCAGAAATATTCTGGAATCATTTTGTCAGCTTCTTGTATAGTAGCTGACTCAAAATACACAACTAATTTTCATAGGATAAACGTTGTGGTTTGAGAGGCAACTTAGGAACAGCCCAGATGCACAAGTCAGTTTCTTGAAAGTAACAAATTTTCCAGACCAAGAATACCAGAAGACAAACTCATTATTCAAGAACTCAAAAATTCTTTTAAACAGAAAATGTTCCAACAAACTGGTACCATCTAACCACCTGCTCCTCCCTTGGTTGGTCAAAATCCTGCTTTCCCTCTTCCTATTTATTTTTCTATGTCTTCCTTCTCTTGACACATACCTAGGTTTCTCTTAAAAATCATTAATATTCCTTGCTTCATATCTCTTCCCAGTAACTTTTCCTATGTTTATTGGACTTTGTATGAAATAATTTTATTGAGTTTCTATTTATAGTAAACTAGGGCCTAATTCCATCCCTAATGCCACCCACGGTGAAACTCCCTTTAACATTAATGAAGTCAGATTAGGCTTTTTTTGTATCTAGTTTATAAGAACTAAATTATCAGCAGTTATTCCAGATCTGGGAGAACTGTAGATAAATAAAGATATAGTTTTAAATATCTTCTTCCAGTCTTATGGACTCATCTAAAGTCTTCATCACACCCACACTGATACTTGCCCACACCACTCCAGTCTGTACTTCTCAGTGACATTACCATAAATTTACTGAATGGGGGAAAATGTATTTTAGTAGGTTAGCTAGTGATCTGATACCTCTAAATGAAAATGGTAAGCTGAACCCAGAAGCAAATACATGGCATACAGAGCTCTCTCTGTACAAGCCTATGTGAGACAAATGTGTCTTCCTTCCCTGCTGGCTACCTAGTGAAAATACAGCAATTTCATAGAGCTGCTCTAGCCTGGTCACTGGAACAACCTTTTCAGTCCAATTTAGGATCCTATTTCCACACGAAAACCCCACAATGCAGCAGATTCTTTGGCTATCTCACAAGTTCAGTTCTCCTTTTCTCACATTGCTCTGTTCATGAAGTCAAAAATGGCAGATAATTAATTGTACCCCATTTGAAGTGATGCACGCTCACAAAACTTGTAATTTTGTAACAATAAAATTCAAGAGCTTCATTGTCCAGAGAAGAATTTAAAGGAAAAGAGACAGAGTGGTCCTTGTAAGTGAAAATAAGGTGTTCACTTACATTTTCTGCAAGTTTGATTCTCTTTCCACACTGTCTTCATAGTTGTCCCAGCATTTGTCCTGGTGTTTCTGACACAGCTTTTCAGCATTTATTCTTCAACCCTATACTTTCTCCAGCAACATGTCAAATTAATTTTATTCTGAACCTATTGTTGTTCTTCCCATCTATAAGATACTACTTCTATTGCTATTTTTTTTCTTAGGTACCACCCGCCCCTCCAACTGCTCAGTTCAAACAGTCAATCTTATACCTTAGGGAATGCTTTGAGACCAGCATTCCTCTTCATTCTCCTATTAAAGTGGCATCATTGAAGTACTCCTAATGGAAAGAACACCATTCCCTCTGCACTGTATCACATTGCCAAGTGAAACAAGGTGAATGCCAGCTCATTTAATAAATTATTCCTGTTTCATGGGAGTTCGGAGACTCACTTCCTTTTCCCAGCCTCACAAATTTATCTGTTGTATGAGTTTTGTCAATTCACTTATGTCAGTTTTTCCATCTGTAAAATATGCATATTCATAAAACTCTTCTATTGTAAAGTGGTCTAACGTTACTGGACAGCAAGAATTATATAAAGATGAACTTGATTTATTAATTCAATTTATAGAAGAGTCCTGCACATATTTCCCTTCTCTGTCTTTCCTTCTTCCTTATCCTGCAAACCACGTATCTGGTAATATGCTATTGGAGAAGGGAAGTAAGGCGGTTTGGGAATAATCTTGGCTCTGGTAATCACTTGCTGTCATAACAAAACAAGAAACCTGTCTGTGATCTTGGGAAAGTTACTTAATCTTCCAGATGCTTCAGACTTCCAATCTATAACATGATTATTAAGTATATCTCATGAGGGTTGGGAGGTAAGAGACACCTATTAAACATTTTGATGTGAGGATTCAACAGAAATTATAAATATTACTTTTTCAGTTTATTACCTCTTTTGCAAGCATTCTTCTTCCTGAGAAGAAGTTGCTCAATTCTAGGATTGGCTCTGTGACATTATTCTTCATGTAGGAACATGCTGTGGAATGGCAGCTTCCTTCAGAAGAATCTTCCCAGTTCACAGCATTACAATCTGAAACATGATAAGCAAATACCTAATTGCTGACACAAGACCAGCGCTTATATTTTTAGTATGTTTCTTTCAGACAAACATATGCTTTTGTAATTCTGTATGTTTTTTAATTTAGGTGGTTATCATTTTGCATAAATTACTTCAGCACCTGCAATCCACAGATCATCCTTTTCCAGTTTATTGTTCTCTTCATTGGGAATGATTCTTCATCCTTGCCATTAGACATACCAATGTCAAAACAAGGAGTTGGTTTTGTTAAACAGGTTTCTTGTTCAGAATAAAAGCAAAGCATCATTGCCAAGTGTACTCTTTCAGTTCTCCTCTAGGAAGGAGCCTGACATATCTCTGTTTATGCTATAGCCTATGTCTTGGGCATGTTTTCCTAATTGGGGCTGGCTGAAACTGCTCTGCTTTCCTGCTGCTTGTCATAGGCTGAGTTACAAACAATGGTGAGGCTGCTTACCCAGCTCCCTTCATTAATGACATATGTTGCTGAAATGCACTGAGAGAATTTAAGATCAAATTTCAGACCAACCTTGAAACCAGATGCCCAAAACCAATGAAGAGAGAAAGCCATAGATAGGAAGCTAGGTTTTTCAACTTGTTAACACTATAACCATCCTTGCAAATAAGACCAGGGTCAGAATTCAAGTATTAAAGAAAAATCTTTCTGTGTGATCTTTTAATTCCAAATATTGCTTTTCTTCACCTGTCACAAGCCCAGGCAAAGAGCCCACAAAATGATTAAATCAAGAAATAATTCAACAAATGTGAAATAACACTTGTGCAAAATATCGTAGGCCTGGTATGGTGACAAGAACTAGGAACAAAGCAGACCAAACAACTAAGATTGAATATTCACATCAGTTCTCTGAATGATACAATAGCATGAGATACTTGGATGCTGGTAATTACATATGGAATCCACTGCCAAATACTGTACCGTGTATCCCTGGCCCTCGGGCTTCATTTAGCAAAAAAAAATTGGGAAAGACAGCAATTTGAAATACTTTAGTCTTAGTATATGTAAGTGCTAGGGTCTAAATCCATCGCAAGGACCTCTATTTCCATTCCAGTAGTTATGCATAAGAAATTTGGATCTGTAGAAAAAAAAGTAAGGTAAACAAAAATATGCAGAGATCTATCAAGGCGTACAGTGATACACATCTTCTGCTGTAACATACACTATGTCTAACTGGACATAGATAAAATTATAACTTTCTTAGGGTAATCTTAATTTTTACTACTCTAATAATAAAGAGTAGATTATTAACTTAATAATAAATATTGTATCCTAGGTAGAACAAATAATCATATTTTATATCATATGAATAAACTGAGTTTACCAGCTGCTTCTTCATTAGATGCTATAAGAGACAGAAATTAGGAGGAATGCTAATAAAGCCAAGAGATTTGAAAGTGGTACAAGTACAAAGAATGCCAGGGCCACAATGTACAAATTTTAGAAAAAAGAATCTGGAATATCTTTCCTTGAAAAGACACTGAAAAATAAAATCTAACAAAGACTCTCAGTTTTGCCAACTTCAACAAAACTCTCCAGTTCCATGGATTTTGCTGAACATGGCAGTGATTTGCATACAGACCAGTTACAACTGACCGGGTACACTCCATGAGCTCTTAAGAGCTGGGACGCAAAACCACTTTGGGGACACATTTAATGGGAAATCCATGACCAAATCTGATGGGTAAAACTTCTGTTTACGTACATAAATGTTATAACTGAAGGAATACTCAGAACAGGACTGAAGTCACTGTTTGCAATTTACTAATCAAAACAACATTTAAAAGTAAAAAAAAAAAAAAGAAATAACATCCACATTGTTATTTTTGACCAATGTCTTTGTCAGTACTTCCCGCCAAACTAGTTAATTCAAATTACTTGAGGTAGTGATGCATCAGCTATAGTAGCAAGTTAGACAGAAGGCATCTATTCACAGGAAAAATTACCTAGAACCAATGTACTGTGTATAACTTGAATCTTCCATGTTTAGTATGAAGCCTAAATACACATGTTGAAATCATTCCCATGTGAAAGCTTTGCAAAAAACTGTAAAACAAAAGGACTCGGAAACCAGAACAAAATGCTATTAAAAACAGTTATACATTCAATCAGAGAAACAAAACCAAAACAATATAATGTAAGCAAATGGAGTAACAAGCATCTTCTGTTTGGATGTTGGCCCCTGCTAAGACTGCTGGCTGAGGAACCACTGCATCGTACCAGGCAGTCTCTACATTTCCAGTTCTTCTTCTGCACTTCTTCCCACATCAGCAAGAGAAAGGATAACTTTGATCTAGGCCATGTATCTCAATCCTATCAACAGGACAAGGACTGACAAGACCCTTTCTTTTTTTTTCCAAGTCCTTTAAATTAATCAAGTCAGGGAAGAGCAGTTCAAACCGGTGAACATCCATTCAAACTAATAAGAGAAGGTTCAAAATATTTCAACAGAAGGCTGGACAGTGCCTTACTCAAAGTCAAAACTCCCAAACAAATTCTCTGCTTAGAGTAAAAATTTATTGAGGTAAAACTAACCCTTCTTCCTCAACACTACTGCAGAATTAGAATGCTTTTTGAAGATTTTTTTTTTTAAATGTTTAAATTTTTACATCTTTAAAATAATTTCAATTAAAAATGTTCATTGAAAGTCCAAAATGTTAAACAAAACATACTGATTTTATCTAAAATAACATTTTCATTTATCCCAAGTAATTTTATTTGATAACTTCATTCAGTAGAAGATTCTAAGCCCTCATTCATAGTGAAATCACTGTTTGACAGCAAAGATCACTCAAGAAAAGAGAAGCAAATTTAATTTTGATAGTAAAAAACTACTCAGACTAGTTCCATGGAAATGCTCTGAACTATCCTCTTGGATAAACCATTTCTATGCTATAGTTCATAGCATCTATCCACTAGGACTGCTGTATTTAGCAAGTTATATCCAGATTATAAACTTTTACATTTCCCATGTAAATCTTCAGTCATGACTGTTGCCAGCTGTATAAGATGCTTTCACTAGATGAATGAGGATCCCTAACAGGGACACCAGCATCTCTGTCAATACACAAATTTTCAAGAGCTCTTCAGAGCCTTAGGCATCTGGTTCCCATTGACTTGCAGTTGTGGCAAGGTGCCTAACTCCCTTAGGTGTTTTTGAACAGTCAATCACAGGCAAGTTTTGTCTGGAAGACTTGCTCCATATTGTCCCTTTTCTAAGAACTATTAGATCCAAAAAGCAAGGGAACCAATTCTAGCCCTCAAGGGTCATAAGTTATCAATTAACAGAACTTCACACTCTTTCTAAACACTTGATGATCAGCATTTCACAGAAAAACATACACAAACAATAATTTTTCATTGTTTCATGAGTGTTTTCTCCATGCAGAGTACAAAACTCCAATTCATTAGAGTCTTATTTTCCCTCAATGTAGTTACAAATATATTTCTCTCAGACTAAGGGATGCTATTGTAATACCAAGAAATATGAGAATGTTTGCAGCAGTGGTTTCAACTAAGAATAGTGTTTTCACTGTTTTCATTACAACAAATTAAATTAATATGAATTTGATTATTTCCAGGTTTAATGCTGGATGATTGTTACCTTTTTCTTACAAAAAAAAATTGGACCTTTAATAAAGCAGACCTCTCTTTTAGAGTTTTTCCTTAATTCTAGGAATGCATCTTCATGCATCACCTTCATCCCATCCACAGGTATGAACTACATAGCAAATTTTTTTCTGCTAACTTTTAGGTTTTTGCAAATAACCTATGCACTAGAATCTCATCTCTGTTGCCTCTTTTTAAATAAAAAACCTCATTGTTATTATACTCTGCAAGTACAAGTCATTGTTTTAGCACTGCTAATTCCCTGTCCTATCGAGAAAGCTCATGGCGATGTCTCAGGTTCAGCTATGAACTAGTATATTCTAATGCATACACTAGCTATATTGTGATGCTTTTTGGATATACACAACCTTCATCACTATACAAATCCTTAAGTGTGGTTTAACACTGGACCAGGAACCAAGTCAGACAACCAAAATAATATAGAATTAATATGAAATACACAAACCCTAACTACTGTGAAAAACTGTTAACACCAGATCAAAATATTTTTGTTTCTAGGCCTTTTTACTAACAAATACCTTTATTTTCTGTAAATGTGGGGAAAACTTCTCCTTAAAGAACACTAAGTTAAAAACTCTGGAGCTAGGAAAAAGTTTAAGTTTGTATTTATTTGACCTGCCCTTTCTGCAGAAAATATCAGTATCAGGACAATATGACAGTAGTGGTTACCGTGATACGAGAAGTTTAACATCAGGAAAGACTTGTCAAAACCTGCCAGAGGCATTTCCCAGAGCCAGGTACACAACTCCTTATCCACAAGCAGCCCTCGATAGAAAACAAAATTGTTTTACTGTACTATTGATTCCACAAGCAGCTGTACTGTTTTTAATGATTTGCTTTCAGAGGATGCTATGAGTATAGATAACAGGAACCAGTGTTCCTTTATATGTGTTTAGATAAATAAAAAATATCGGAAAAAAAAACCCTTAAACTTTTCTTAAATAGGAAGAAAAGTACCTTCAAAGTTTTGCTGTAACACTTGCTTGATTCAGCCATTTATATTTTTTCATTGAATGTTCTTGATATACTAGGATGGAGAAAAGTAAAATCTTTTAATCATTAATGAGATTAACATATAACCCTCATTCACTAAGTAACGATTCTTATCATCCCACTCTCCCACATTTGTTTCACAGTGAAAAGGACATTAATATGGAAAATTGAATTCCTTTGTATATATTAACCAATGAGCTTCTTAGCAAAGACTGAAAAAAAAATTTATGTATATATTCTGTGGTTTCCATTTCCTTGGCTTTATTGTTTTTATGTAAATTCTCCCAGGACATTTCAGGTTATACGTCTGGAAACCCCAGCCACGCAGCAGAGGAAAGGCTGAGAGAATAATGAGAAATGTGCTAGAAGAATTCACATAAAAGCTTTGGAGACATGAAAATGGAAACAACAGATACTTAAAAGCCTTACTGGTCAAAAAAAGAACTGTCTATCCAGCACATCCATGTGAGTGCATTAATGTAGCTATCTCTGTATACACAGACACATATTATTCGTAAAGACACTGTACAGAGCTATGAAAGAGCAATACTAGTGTATTTGATAATTTAAGGTGTTCTCAAGATATCAGGGCAATGAAAGTGAAAAATTCAAGTGACTTATATTATTGGAACCCAGACATACATATAAATAGCTCTATACATAGTTGACTTGCATTGAGTTTTATATATCTTTTTATGCAAGTGAAAAGTATAACCAATTCCCACATGAAAATGTGTTTATAAAATCTCCCTATACTCTTGTGAATGACGGCAATTTAACTGTCATGGAAACACAGAGTCTATGAGTAGGAAAGAATTTTTAGATGCTATTCTTAAATGTACAGATTTTTTCCCCCCTCACTACTCTTAAAGACACTCCATTGTTAAATACTAAACCCATGATGCTAGACTAAGCTTAGTCCTAGTATGCTTCACTTCATACAAGTACCACTGCACTATATATCAAAATTACAAAAGCATAACCAGTGTTTTATGACTCAAGTTTTATGGAATATTATTTCCAGAGTATTCTGCTAGGATGGTCTCTAAAACAGATAGTTCTTTAAGGTATTTCTTAACAAGTACCCTAAGAAGGGGGGGATGGGTTGAAACTGCCTCTCAAAGTTAAATTTGTGCACCTGATCCTATAATAAAAGAACTCCAGTAACTAGGAGTTTTCTTGGCTTAGAGGAAAAGAAGCCCAGAAAAGGCATGCATACAAATACTCTAATCAGTACATACTGTGATCTGTCAAACCCATAGCCACAACAGACAGCAAATTAAATGTCTCTAAAAGGTATTGCAAACAATGGCAAGTGATCAAAGCACACAGCTTAATTCCTGACCATTCATCAGTTGAGCACTATTAACTGACTGCATGCATGCTCTTATCCCACAGCAAACGTAAGCTAAGACACATTAGCTCAGACAAGCTTAAGGCAAAACTAGTTGTAGCCAGTACACACTTAACAACTTCAACTGGTTTTGGAGTACACTCATGATCATTTAATGTGGCTAATTTGGTGAGAGGGAGCATCATAAACGTGTAGTAACTTCACCACTTCTAATCAACTATTCACAGTCAGAAAAAAAGTGACATAATTTGCCATTCAATTTTACTTTTTTTTATGTCCACAATACTGAAGAGCCATACCCTAGCTTAGCAGCTTTGTTAGTATAGTCCTGACTCATACTATCAGAAATAGAAATGGAGCTAGGCAGAAAAAGCCTGATTTTTTTGTATGTTTAGTTTCCTAAATTTCAGTTATGGTCTAGCCAGATAGAAACAAAATTCCTAATTCTAGCGTTTTTTAGGTTATCTCAGTAATTCCATGTTACATACAGCACTCTTTCAACACAGGTTTTCAATCAATTTTCACTCTAGCGTATTCTACAACTGCTGCTTGGTCATTGACATTCATTACTGAAATCATAGGTCTAACATCACAGATAGACACTGCTATTAATACATTGATATCCTACAATGGGCATAGGTGGGACTTACCATGCTACCCTAAGTGGAGCATAGCACAAACAGGTTTCAGGGAAAAACCCCCTGCTGACAGATATGCCTTTTGTGGAGTCTGAGGCTCACGCTGACGTACAAATCAGCAGGTTCAATACCCTTACTATGCAATTTGATCATACACTTGTTCTGTTCTCATTCCAAAAGCCCACCACAGCCTTGCCAGTTTTTGAGATATGACAGATTACACTCACAAAAAAAAATCTAAACTTCTGGTGAAGTCTTATGGAAGGGGTGACATAGCCTGCCAGGTACTGGCTTGACTAATAACCTCAGTTTTCCACAAAGTTTGTTGCAGAAATACAAAGAAATTCTACAAGAATGGTCCATGAGTTTAGAATCATCAACATACATAAGTCACTAAATAACAAGTGTGGCAACCTTCTGCCTTTGCAATTTGAGGCAGCTAAACAAACCTCCTTACAGTTTAAGTGAACATTAGTGACAGAAATACAGAAGACGATAAAATGTCTCTCCCAATGCATTCATTTTTGTAATTTGAAATAACACCTCCTACCTAGGGAAAGACCATTTTGGAGTTTTCTAATGCTAGATATATAGAGAGTAAACAGAGTACTAAATTTGTGTTGAGGAGAAATGGTACAACTGTGTTACAGCCAATACAACTTCTGGGAGAAGGAAAATACAACAACAGAATCCAGATTTCTGGCTACTTTAACCAATTTTGCTTCAAAACTGATATTCCCTGCCAGGGTGAATTTTACTGGCTGCATAACCAGAGTGAAGAAACTCACTAGTTCCATAAAAGTTCACATGAATCTTTTACTTGACTTCTCAGTTTAGATAAAACAGTACTGTAATTCATACAAAATGCAGAGCTTATGAAACTGCTTTGCAGTGCTTCATGCAAAATGGGCTTGTTTTTAGGGAGCTGTAGAAATTACTTCCCAGATTCTGTATCTAACAGACACTTCTCTTACTTTCTCAACAACTTTCTTTGCCATGTATCTTACCAATCAAAAGCTGTAATGGAGAAATATTTACTACAGCTTAACTCAACAATAGATGAATACTCTCAAAGATCCTTTTCTTATTTTAATGCTCATTTCAGAGATTAAAAAGATAGACTTAATTGAAAAACAAAACAAAACAAAACTTCAGAACTGAAACCCCCAACAAAAGAAACACTGGCTATCCCTGTTCACAGTATCATAACTACTTGCAAGAGGCATATAGCAGAGAGCTTAAACAATCCAATGTGTTGTAATTGTAAATCTGTACTCTAGCCTATCATACAAAATACACCCTGTTCTCTCTTCTGTTTTCTTCTTTGCTTTTAAATCAGACAAAACAAAGAGGTTAGTTTTCATACCACACAATGAAGTGATAATTCTTCAAAATATTTGAAAAATGCTACTTTAACACATTTCCCTATCCTCCCTAGAAGGAAGCCTCATGCACTCACAAATGTAGCCTGTACAATTTTCTTTAAAATATCTTTGTGGGTTCCATTTCTTGATAGAAAAAAAGAAAAGTGACTGCATAGTTTATAGGACATGAAATAAATATCCAAACACAGCTTCAAACAGCATAAGAGACTCCTACAAGAGTCATTAATAGAGAAAGCAAACTGATATTAAACAACCAAAGACTATATGAAGCCTAGAAGTGAACTTTTAGGTTGTTTTTTTTTTAAGTAATCAAGCTAAGTAGGAAAGCACCCTCCACCCAAGCTATCTGAAAATCTGTTCAGCATTCTATCTCTTCTATCTCTATGTTCTTACTGTATCTCCTGATATCCTCACCCAACCTTTCTCATGTTCTTTCCCCAGCATTAACTCTCTCTCTCACCTCCTCAGACTTGCCATGGTTAAGTGTCTCCCCATTATCCCACAAGCATTCCTCATATAGAAAACCAACTCAACACTATACAGATATTCTTAAACAACATCTACACAACTCATCAATACTATTAGGTAGCAACAGACTTCACCTAACTTAATAGACAGTAACCACAAAATGTAGACTTTGATGCTTAGTAACCTTGGTGTGGGTACAGAGAACTCAGAGGAAACTCAAGCCATTCCTTGGCTAGACCTAAGACTAATTGCAGAAGAGAGAGTACTAGCACTTAAAAGTAATAGGAAAATAATTCACCTGTGAGAAAGAAACCACATTTGTTCAATTTATTTTGATTACTACATGGCACCAGCATCAGCAGATCAATCAACACATAAATAGATTCCAGGCTGACAGTAGATCATAAAACACATTCTGAGAAGGGCCAGGCTCCTAAATAATAACACAAAACTTGGAGCAGAAAGGGAGTTCTTCCAATGGTTAGTGTGGAAAAAGAATTACCATTTTTAAGGGCTATTGTAGTGTAACAATTTGTTACATGAATCATAACTGTCTCAGTATTATCTTGTTTCTTTCATTTGTTCCTTGAATTCGTCTTTCAATGCATTTTTATGTAGAACTCTGCTAGTTCTTCCGATGAGGCTTTATTTTTCATTATATGCATCAGCTGTGCCTTATCCTGACTAGAAACTCCAAATGCAGCTGCAACATCTAGAAATACATAAATGTCTCTTTGTATGAACTATTTTATTACAGAGATGTCAAACTGTATCCTCTGGATGAAAAATGCTGATACTTAAACTCCTCATCCTAATTTGAGACAAAATCAAGTGCTGAAATATTCAGAGTTTTTTGTAAAACGGAAATTCCATTTTTCAGTTAGCTCTACAGAGACTTGTTAGAGCACGCAGGCCATCTCCTTTCACATGCAGGAGTATTCCAGATACTGTATTATTCAGTGTTTTTTCCCAGTCTGCTTAGATTTTCACAACCTGTTGTTGTTAGTTTCCTAGTACTGCAAATGTGATTATTTGATTTCTTTCAACTGAAACATACAGAGACATTCACAGGACATAAACCAATATCCTTTATTCAATAAAGAAAAAGAACAGTAATGTGCAAGATTTCTTGTGGAAAAAATTTCTGACGTAAAGGGAAATATATCTTCTTTTCTTTACGACATGGAACATATGCACCTCCAAAAATACCCCTCACTAAAATAGAATGTGGGTCTGGAATTCACTGTATGCCACAGCACCTAATTCAAGAGATGCTCTATTAAAACCAACCAAGAGGCCAAAGTACATAATATGTAATCATATTCCAACCACTTCAGGTTTCTATCACTTTGGAATTTAAGTAAAGCATTAAGTAAAATGCCCTAAACTGTTGCACTCAGTTGTATAGAACTGAAAAGTTTGCACATTCCATCTTCTCTTTAATGTATATTCAATTATAATACCCTTTGAAATACAGGGGCATGACAGATGACCGGTAAGTATGAATTTATTAATAACAAAAGCAATTCCATTGTTAACAATGCAACAAATCTCTAGCCACCTATAGACAATTTTATGTTTATTACTCCAGAAATAGTTAACAGAAAGCTTAAAAGAGATTTCACAGGAGCAAAACATATGCTTTAGAATGATACCTTAAGACACATTATAATCATAGATATTGATGAATTATTATGAGCTCCTTCAACAAGAAGGGCCATAGAATTTCACCCTAATTTCTGTATTAGGCCCTTAACCTGCAGGTCATCTAGACCATCAAGTCTTTAACTGCATGTTTTTTAATAAGAAATAAGAAAACAGGGTAAGAGGTCAGATGAGAGCCCTGGTTTCTTGAGAGTACTTGAGAAACCTCTTTCCTAACCAACCATCCAGGGCAGCCCAGGAAAGGGTTTGAAGAAGAGGCTAGTGTGTAAACCCTCATAATTTTCTTATTCTCTTACGCTTTATTTTGGAAGTATGATGTGAATCAGTGAAGCTGGTCACCAACAGGTAGCAGTTACCTTTGGGCAGGGGTCTGTGGCAAAGGGACACCGTCTGAGCACATTCCCAGCGAGGCACAGGATCCTAATGGCTTTAGTGGCTCTATTCATCCTCTTCAGTTTTCCTTAGTGGAGAAGAAAGAAGCAGAAGTTGTAGGCTTCTTTCTTGTCTTTCACCCATGTTAGTTTGAAGTCTGGTGTAACTCAGAGGCTGCAAGAGTTGCATCTCTTGCTATGAGCTAAAGAACATTTGCTATCAGGAGTCTATGCGTGCTCATTCCCTGACCCAAAAATGTAATTCATTTAGATAACAAACACAAGGGAACTAATTTCCACCACTAAGATGCATAAAAGAAAACACGAGTTCTGCATAAGGGGAAGAGTATTATGGTTTGCCCTACAGTATTGCCGTTCACAGCATTATAGTTTGATTTTTGTTGCTGGTTCCTGCAATAAATTCCAGTCAAACCTCGTTTACTCTGCCAGGTGTTGCTCGTCTTACCAAAGTAACTGCTCAGGCAGGCTGGCAGGGGGATTCATGCCATCCCTCACCACCATCACCCAAGGGGTGGGCTAGGAGCCATGTCCTGCCAGGTGTGGGTGATGAGGGAATGCCCCAGCCCCACCCTGGTGACTGTCCTCCTCCTGCCCCAGGCACTACAGCCCAGCTCCGGGCACAGCCGACAGCACTAGGGGCTCACCAGACCTCTCTGCTGCCTCTGTATCTGCTCAGTGGCCAGGATTATGCCACGGGGCTCAAGAACTCCTTGAGGAGCAGCCAGCAGCTCCCAGATCTCCCAGCTCCACTGCCCTGCTGCTTTCCCGCCACTGCTTCGCCCCCTCAGGGGCAGGGGAGCAGGGGGCACCTGTGGAAGCTTCCAGAAGCCAGGCTGGCCTGCTCCCTTCTGCACCGTGAGGGAACACTGAGTGTGGCGGGTCTGTCACGGGGAGGAGAAGAGAGGAAGAAGACCCACCTCCCAGCTCAGCAGAAGCCATCAAGGTGGTGGATGCGAGGAAAGCACCTGGGTAAAGCTGCTCCAGCAGGTAGGCTGCATCTTGCAAGCTACGCCCAGAACGTCTAGTCTGCCATGTAAAACTGCCCTTCAGCTGGTGGAGGCAGGAAAGGGAGAAGGGGTCACTTCTCCTTGCTACAGAGTGGAGTGCTTATAGCGTGTTTCCTCCATGATGTGTGGGAAACCCTGCCTGTGTGAATGCCCAGGAGGCCAGGGCAGGCATTAGCCATTATCCCTGCAGGGAGCCAAAGGCCTGGTGGGGTACCTGGAGACCAGCTACCCTAGGGAACCGCTAATGAGCAAAGAAGCCATTATCTGGCAGGTCAGTAGGGTGAGCCCAAGGGGCTGAGCAGGGTGCGGCCCTGGCAGTGTGCTGAGCTGCAGGCAGCTCCCCACAGAGCTCAGCCATGGCTGCCCTCTAGGGATGGGGTGTGCTACAGAAACAAGGAAATACCCCAAAGGTGGGATGTGGGATGTTTGCTCTTGGGGAGTTTTATTTTTCGAAGGGGCATTTATGAATGTCATTCTAAGGTTTATTCTAAGTTTCTCTGAGCTATTTGGTTTTTCTTTTTAATTTATTAGTCCTGCTCGGTTTTTATGCTTTAATTCCTCTCAACGACCCCCACCCGCCCTCGCTGAGCGATTAAACACAAATGACTGACGCAGACAGCAAGTTAAAGGCTCCTTTAAGGGAAGATCAATCCGGGTGGGATTGACGTCCGATTCAGCCAATTGAGTTACAAATTCCCTCCCTCGCCGGTTCCCATTGGATCCAGTTCCTGGGAGGAGGCGGGACTTCTGCTCAAACCGGTGGCGCCAAGGAGGGGGCGGCCTGCCATGGAGGCTGTGCTGGAGCAGGTGGAGCAGCTGCCCGCGCTCCTGGCCGTCTCCCGCTCCGCGCAGGTGCGGAACTGGGACTCCGTGACCCTGGACAGGGCTCTGGAGTGGGCCCGGTATTTCCAGCACCTCCACGACCGCTTCCGCACCCGGCCCCAGCTCCGGGAAGCCGTAGGGCGGCGGCTGCGGCGCGCTCAGCCGGGCCCGGTCCTCGGCTTCGCTCAGCTGGGCCGCTGCCCGCAGCTGCTGGGCCTGGCGCTGCTGGAGAACCGCGCTCTGCCGCCCGCCGCCTGCCGCCGCCTGCTTCTCAGTCTGCTGCAGCCTCACGGCGCTGAGGCCGGCTCCGAGCCCCTTCCCCTGCCGCTCCTCGCCCGCCGGAAGGCCGCCTCCCGCCTTCTGGCGCTGCCCAGCGGCCCGCTGCGGTCCCCGGAGGGGCTAGAGCCGCAGGTGCAGGCAGAGGCGCAGTTGCTGTTGGGGCGGTTGCGGGAGGACGGGCAGGAGGCCGAGGCGGCTGGGGACACCGAGGGGCGGCTGCGCTGGCTGTCCGGAGTCCTGGAGCAGCTCCCCCAGTCCCGGGCCTTCGAGGTGGTGGCGGCAGCGCTGCTGCTGCTGAGGCAGGGGAGCGGCGCTGAGCAGGTTGGAGGCAGGGGTCAGGACGGGAACAGCCTGGACAGAAACCAGGCGAGTGGAACAGGAGATGAATGTGTTACCGAGCCCCTGCTTTCCTGGCTGTTGGGGAACCTGGAGAGATTTTCTGCCTTCTGCCTTTTCCTCCCAGGCTCCCTTCTCGCCTCTCTTGCTGATCAGTATTCCCAGTTAAGCAGACCTTATCTGGACCTCTTAACCTGCTGGGGAAGCCGCTTGCTATATGACCCCTTGCAGGGACGGTGGGTTAAAAGTTGTCTTGACAAAGATGAATTGTCCTGGGATGAGCTGAGGAAGCGCTTCAGGTGCCTCTGTCAGGGATCTGCACTGCTCAGGGGACAGACCCAAGCTGCTCTGAAACTCCTGAAGGCCCAAGATGGAGACTTCAAGGTCTGTGGCCTGAGCGTTTGGACTGACTTACTGATGGAAGTAGAGAAAAGTCTGAGGAAATAAGCAGAGCGCTGATGCATGAACACAAAAGCAACTTCCGAAATACAGGAAATCTGCTTAATTCTATTTGATATGAAAGGCAAGAAAACTGTACCTCATGCTGGCTGAAAACCAAGTGTTGTGACTGCTGATCGCTGTTTCTGACTGGAGTCTGCCAGGGAGGCCTGGTGCTTTCTTGTAATTGTGCTGTTAATTCTGGTCACTGCAGGAAATGTCTTCCTTTTCAGTATTTGCTGGTCACCTAATAAAATGAAGAAAATGCTTTCTGTTTCGAATGTAAATAGTTTTTTGTTCAGAAAATGTTACAGTTCAGATATGGTCATGGTATTTGTGTCGCTAACTGTTGGAGGCTGACCAAAAGCTCAAAGGGAAGGTGGTGGTGGTGGTGGTTCAAACCTGAAATTTAACCAAAATAACCAAATTCAGGATTAATCTAGTAGTGGTTGTCTTCATTGGGCCAACTGCTCTCGTGGCTACTTTCATGGTTCTGTAGCCTGTAGCTCTTGCACATGACTTAGCCCCTGAGTCTGAAAGGAGGTGAGAGAAAGCCCACTGGAAAGCTCACTGAAAAGTTCTAAACTTAGAAGTCTTTATTAGTTGCTGTATTATAGAATAATATGCAAGTATTTCCTAAGAATAATGCAGTGTAATGTAGGTTGTTCTGTGTGTTTTTCTCCTTTTTTCCATAGTAATTCTGTAATTTTTGTTGAACAGAAAAGTGAGTGGACAACAAACTTTTATTAGATGACTTTTTTCTTTGTCATTCTTTTGTGTTTGATCAGTTACTGAGAACAAAGCTTGTTCAGGGTAGTTTCTGTCTTACCTGATCACTCATTTAAAATGGGTGTTGTAATGCAGAGGTTACATGGTCATGGCTATTTAGCTCTGTAAGCTGGTATTACCAAAGCCAGCAGTGTGGTAAGAGAGAGAATAATTGAGAAAAATGGTGGAATGTATGCAAATAGTGAAGAAAGAGGTCTTCATTAGTCTTTTGTGTGGGTACCTGTGAGAGGGTTCCCGGAGCACCTGTTCTTAGAGGTTCAAGATCAGTTGAGACAGCTCTCTCCTGTTGAAGTCCCTTCAGGAAGGGTTAGAAGGTGCTTTGCTTCTGCTTCTAAGGTTAAAAAAAGCAAACAAGATATTAATGAGTATAAACTAGATTGGAACTATTTAAAGTAATGGTCTGTATTACAAAAAATTGTGTATACAACTATGGCAGATATTTCTGTACCGCAGAATGGGAGGGATCTTATGATTTTTGAAATGGAAACAATTAGTACAAGGGGATGACTATTGTTTATCTGGGAAGGGAAATAATGCCTATTCTAACTTGTATGGAAATAATTAAAGACAGTTCTTATTTTTCCCCCTCTTCTAAAACAAAAGAGATACTTGAGGGTAGCGCGCTTTAAATAGTTAGAAGGACATGCTGCTAATCTCCTATCAAAAAATATGACTGTTTTCTTTGGATTCCTTGCTATGTTATGTCAGTGAGGCAATAAAGTTATGGAGATCTGCAGATTAGCATATTCCAAAAGCTACAGCTGTGGCAGTTGTCTTAAACGGGATTGTCCCACCTTCTGGAACTTGTAGTGGTGGTCAGTGGGTCTCGGGACCAAGTCAGTATTTCGGTGGTATCAAACGGAATATGAACCCTGTCTATAAAGCTTAAAACTGCTTTGAAGTTAAAAGCATGAAGTTTGAACTCCCATTGTCTAGCCACAGTTCCCTGTGTTATGTAGTTTTGGCATTTGGTATGGAAACTCTGCACTTGAGCTTGCTCTTAACGCTTTTAACAGGCATAAGGGTTTTTTTTGTCTGTTAGAGTACTTTTTGCTATCAGAGGTCTGATGAATGATATACCCAAAGATACTAATCAAAGTAATTCCCTTCGCTCTGGCTATATGTAAAAGTGAGGATCAAATGTTGCAGTAACATTACAAATGTTATAGTAACAAAACAAACCTTATCAGTGCTCCTCTTTCTGCGTGGAAATCTAATGGGAAAACTTAGGTAGCAGCTGCTGGCATTCCTTCTCTTGGTGAGGAACAATTGATCTCAGCTGTTTAAAAACTTACTGTACCTGAGTACCTGAGTCTCTGTGACAAATTTTAGTACAAGTCTTGTTTTTACTTGTCAGGGTAGATATGTTTCCTAAGGTACTCAGCGTGTTGACCATGAGTTAAGTCTCTTAGCAGTTTTTAACTATTTCTAGGCTAAATCTGGTGCTTGTAGGGAGTTTGTACTTGCACTGTGTTAAATCTTGCTTTTTGGTAAGCTTAAGTTTTCTCTTATAAAATTCAGTTCGTGGAGACGTGTCTTCTTTCTCGGTAACATGTCGTTACTCCTTTTACTAGCATGTGCAATTATAGAATCTGGAGTAGCTAGGAAGTAATAGACCCTTCAGTATGACTTCATTAAGAAAGTAAAGAAATAATCGAGGAGGAACAGGCAAGAGATGGGCCAGTGTAGGCAATATATACTTGATTTCCAGTTCTGTCCTCCTTATAGGAAACCTCAGTAGTGAAAGGTAGTTTAGACTCAGTGAAGCAGAAGCACCTGCTTATAGCAATTTTGCAAAAATGTTCTAATCCATCCCAAATACATTATAAAGAGGTGCCAGATCCATGATTACCAAAATCCATATGACATTTATTGAAATAAATGCACTAGTCCACATCTTCTGTTATTTCAGCAGGCTTGTCAAGTTTGCCAGGTAGCTGTGCAAATTATACCCAATTAAAATTTTTGGAATTCCATTTTTAATGGAAGTGTAAACAGGAAAGGAAAAAGTGTGATGTCTGTATCCTCTTCCCCCTGTGTATTTGCAGCTTGTATTTGCATGCTGAGGGTTGCAGCCCAAAGTTACAACCTCTTGACCTAAACAATCTCAACTGTCATGGGAAGTAAGATATTAGAAATGACAGACTACAACCTCTTTCCCCATCTCCTTTTTACTAATAAAGAGGAGCAGATCTCTGCTATTGTCTCTATTAAAGTGATGATTGAAGAAACTTATATTCCTGTTCCAGAAGATTGGTAAGTATTGAGGCTTCTCATTTTACATAGTGAATCAGGAGGATTTTAGTTCCCCAATAAAAAGCCGAGATGAATACATTTTGCTACCACTGCTTTTCTTTTTAGAGTAGTAATGGTAAAGCATTTTATGTTTTGTCAAAGGGTACTGTAGCTTTCTACAAGTGACATACTAGGAGATGTCTGAATATTAAGTTGCTTTTTTTGTTATTTCTGTTATGAAGTGTCTGTTACCTTGTAATAACCCTACTAAGCAAAATCTAGAGGAAAACAAATTTTGTGTTCTAGTAAATTGCAGGATGTATCTAGACACTGGAATAAATGGTGTAGAATAAATTGTATATGAGCGTAATTGCAACTGAAAGAACTTGTTAAATTCAGAATGCCCAGTTGAAATGTCAAGTCCAGCAGTGTATTAAAATGAATTGTTTAGCACTCAAGGTTTCTTTCCCTCACCCACTAGGTGACTGAGGATCTAATGTTCTTCAGTGGCAATGGCAACTGATTTTTTTTCTGTTGTCTTCTGTGTAAGAGAATTCTTAGGTCATATGGCAGTAGAATTTTCAAGTAATGTTTAACTGGGAGGCTAAGTTAAAGTTTTATGGCTAATTTTAGTTCTGCTGTTTCTGAAGAGTGACAGATTTAAAGCTGAATTCTGTTCCTCATGAACAGTCTGGATGAACGGCCTGTTGCAGAGTGCCAGTGAAGACCCCATAGCATCCCTGTGCAGAATACAGCAAAGGGCACTGGCACAGGAATCATCTCCTTGAGGAGCTTATTTAGTTTGGTGGAGTTACAGAAAAATAAATAAAATGCAAGTGGAGATGGTGAGGAGAAAAGGCAGAAAGCTGCTCCCTTCTGAAGGCGATGGAGAAGGGGCAGATTTCCCCTTCACCAAAAGTGAGTGGCTTTGCTGCTGCTGAGGGCAGCATTGGGGCTGTGAATGTTGTGATTAAAAAAAAAAAAAATCCAAAGACTTTTGATTTGATGTTGGCTGCTCTGCTAAAGCACTCAGCCTCTGTGTTCCCTAATGACCACTTGGATCAATGGTTTAACAGGCAAGAATATTAAGGTAGTGAATGAGAAATGTAGCTGTGTGTGCAGGGTAGGAAAGTGTGCTTATTTAAGCAGGGCTTGCGGAGGTGAGAGCAGAAGAACAATATTCTATCTGCCCTGGTATAAAATAGACTTGAATAATCACAATTATGGTCAGGAAAAAATAGCTTTTTATCAGTTAATAATTAATATAAATCATTCCCACAAGCTATTTGCTCTCAGTATCTGTCTCATGAGGGATTCAGTGTTATTTTGACTAAACACATCATTCTCTATTAGTCGGTTATGTGCCTGCACTGAATTTCACATTAAGAGATGATAGACAATCTGGAAGCAATTACATGTTTGTTCTCCATTACCTTTACACTTTTTTTGGATGTCTCAGAAAAAAGCCATGTCCATAGCAATGAACTAGGCCAGAGATAAACACATAGTGAAGATGCATTCTCTTTTATCATTTTTCAAATGTAGCTTCAAAAGATGTTAAGCTGATTAACATAGCTACTGCTTGAATGTTGAAGTCAGTCATGTACCAACACCAACTTAATTCCTTGTGTGTCAGTACCTTAATTACTGGTTACTTTACATATTTAATTATATCCTAGTGGGTTTTTTTGTTGTGTCTGTTCTTTCACAACCAGAGATCTTTGTCCCTAAATCTTTAATTGGAGTGGTTGGCATTTTACTTACAGTTAGTGTTTTGAATCATCTCAGATACCACAGAGGGTGGCAGCAGAGTCTCTCTGCACAGCTGGACTTGGACTTCTAATCCAAAGGGAGAACCCTTTCTAGAGGCAGAAGAGATGCAGAGAGTAAATACCCACTCTTGTGTTACCCACTCAGATATTTCCAACTGAAAAATCCCATTGAGAGTCTATTTTGTCCTTACAATTCTGATTTTACCAGCTCTTTAATTTAATGTAGGATCAGGTAATAGTATAAATTGTATCCCCTAACTGTCTCTATGCACAGACCTGTTTTATTAATAATATTAGGTATTCAGCTCTTAAATTCCTTCTCTATTACATGATAAATTCCTGTAGTATTATGTGATCAATTTACTGTAACCCTTAACTAGGACGTTTTACCAGAAATGATAGCAGTATGCGCTGAACAGAGAATATAGCAATCAAGTTCTGAATTTTGTCTTGAAATGCACCTTCCTATTACATTCCTCCCTCTGGGAGGAAAGTCCAGGATGAATGCTCAGGCATGGGCTATTCGTAGCGTGTAGCTCACAAAGAGGCTAATCCCACCGCCTGATAAAGCGTTATTTAAATTTTTGGCAGTCATCATGAGTTTTAAATCCCACCACAAAGATTCAGTTTGAATGTTTTCCTAAGGATCATTTCCAGGAATGAAATGATATGAACTGCTTTTTACCTGCACATTTGTATCCTCGTTCCTCTTACAGCGTGTTAAACTTTATGACTATCTGAACAGGAAATCATAATTGTGGTCTTGAGTTTCTGTACGTAGTACTTCTCTCAACACAAAGTTAGCAATGGAGAAAAATGATTACGTGCTTTCTATTGTGTGTGGTAAAAATTATACCCATAAAAAAGCCAGCAATATAAGACTAATTGTTATATGATCCAATTGTCAGTTAAATGCATAAGAACTTGCTTTTAATAATGAATAACTGGGAAAAATTGTGTGGGTTTATTTGTTTTGCTCTCATAGGAGGAGATAATGAATCCTCTTGAAATACCAGGAGGCTGGAATGTAAATGCAACCTGTGTTTCCAATAGTTACAGGCAGTGAAGTCGTTAATATTTTCTTATTAATGTAAATGAGCTAGGTAAGAACAATTGATTTCTCCTAGGAATTAATTGGACATGATCAATCCCTAAAACAAGTGTGACAACAAGGTCGTTCATCGGCTGTTTAATGTTGCAATAGCCTAAGCTTGCCCTTTCAGCTAGGAAAAGATGCCATGCCCTGGGGAAAAGGCTTTTAAATCGTTATGCTATTGACAAAAAAATTGTGTATGTTGTGTCTCACAGCCTCATCCTTCTTAATGTTGAGGTGAAAGTTGCTGAGTTCAGGTGTTTTGTAGTTTGCCTTGTAAACAATATTTCTCTTCAAACTTTAAATTTATTTTACGTAGTGAAAATAGAAGGTGTAAGGAAATTTAACAATATATTAAGACAGTCAGCTGCTTGGTCTGGCTCAAACTTTTGAGAAAACACATGGAGGTCTCTTCCTGCCTACAGAATATGGCAGCAGCATCGGTGTACTACCAAAGCACTTGTCTTCGTATCCTAGAAGGGCTGATGGTGCTCATGAGGACATGCTTAATTCTGCTGAGTTAGAAATTTCTGTCAGGTTGGAGGAACACTTTCTACGTGAAGCTAAGGGTCTTGACAGCTGTGCAGCGATCTGTGGGCATTGGAAGTGGTAAGCAAGAAAATGTTGTCATTTAATTTATGTTTAGGTTTCTATTCACTCTTGAGGAAAGAGATCCTTTTTTTCTGGGTTCTACCAATGAAATAATCTGATCTATCATTTGATTATTTACCTCACCTTAGTTTCAGTCTTTTGCTTTTTTGTTTACAGGTTTGCTTTCCCCAAATGCAACAAGCCTTTTATTCCTCATAAATGTGTACAAGAACTTGTTCAGGTTGAAATATATGTTAAGGGAATGCGGGATGGCCATAGCGCAGAAAATAGTTTCTATAAGGTGAAACTAGAATTTTTTACTACTACTGGAGTAAATACATTCCCCTATTTTAAAATGAATTTTATAACAAGTTAGTTCCTGCATGGGCCAAAAGTCAACAAGGCAACAAAAAACCCCACACCTTCAAAAGGCACATCAACCCATCGTTTAACCAAAAAAGCACAGATAAGGTCCAGCATCAGGAAGTAAAAGCTTTCATTGGTATGAATCTGGGTACTCTGGATCTTCCTGATGCCAGGTTTGCAAAGATGTGTGGCTGTTCTCAAGGCCAGATGTTCCTGGGTGATGCATTTAACACCCTGGATGCAGCGTGAGCCTGGCTCTGTCACTGCTGGCAGGCCTGGGAGACTACCTTCCGAGGAGGCGCAGGGGGCAGATTTAAACGGGGCGCATGTCGTTGTATTTCAAGAAGATTCATTATCTCCTCCTATGAGAGCAAAACAAATAAACCCACACAGTTTTTCCCAGTTTAATGTAAATGAATGGCTACAGGTCAAGGCCCAGGGAAACAGATAAAGCTAGAAAAAATGGTTTGTATTGCCAGAAGACTTCTGTCACTATCACTAGAATGAACATGTTGTATTTTGTTTCAGAGTCAACAGAAACGCTGAAGCGTGCGGAAGCACAGCACAGGTCGGGAGGGGTGCTGGCTTGTGAAGCATGGAGTCACGGTTGGAGTTTTGCACTGAGTTCAGAGTGCTGTGACAGTACCACTGGGTGCGAGCTGCTGTCATCTTGCCTCCTGCCTCTCTCGTCCCACTTTTGCTCTTTCTGAACTGACAAAAAACCTGTTTTCTCTGTGCAGCAGAACATCTCCCCAAATAGTGGTCAAGCGCTCTGGGGTTGCGTGCCCTTGCCCCCAGTGAAATTCTGCATCTTGCTGTTTGTCACACCGCCTGAGCTTAGTCTTGTGGAAGTGGTGAGCGTAACGTAGAGCGTGTGGCTCATGATGCTGAAAGCTGCAGTTGTGACGTTTTTGAAGTGGTCGTTGTGTAAGACTATTGGAGTCCATCCAGTAAAAGTGAGAAAAAAAAGTTTTATCTGGATCAACCTTAGTACTGCTTCCTTTTGAATGCAGTTGGATTTTTGTCACTAACTGTAACTGAGCAAGGTGGAGCATGAATTGTGTTGTGAAATGTAACTGGCAATATTGCCACCAAAGCAGGAAAAAAGTTTTTCTTTTTTTGAAAGACACTACAGATGTGTAGGACAGCAGTTCCTATGTAAGGAATTCATAATGTGAAAAAATAATTGTTTCCTTTAAGTAACTGGGGAATGATTCCTAAGATGTTAACTCTAACATAAAATTCTCATCTTTGCACCTTCATCTAAGTCAAGTTCTCTGAAACTTTCTCTTTGTTCTATGACTTTCTCCGTATGACAGTTTATACCTGTTCAATCTGAGAAGAGGAAAAATGACATAAATCGTTCTTGTCTGTGTTCACAGTAGTGTCAAACACATGTGTCGCTGGTGTTGCCAGTTCAGGACTGTTATTAGAAACATGAAATAAATTGCAAAGGACTAACAGGAGTAATTTACAGAAGGTGCATTATCCCGACACAGACGTATGCACACTCCACTCGTCAGTGAACGCGGGGTGGAATCTGGAGTGACTACAGTAACCGGCGGTAATAGTGAGCATGCACTAGGCACTAATTACACCAGGAAAACATGGGACCCTGTACACTGCTCTGACAAATTGCTCCCAGTGGTATCTAAGCAATTTCGCTGTTGTCATTATAGCCTCTAGCAAAGTCTGTATATTTGAAAAGAGTATGGTGTCTGCAACCTATTAAAGATATTATGTCCCTATTTATAGTGCAGCTCCACAAATAGGGAATTCCAACAGAAGAATGTTTCCTATAGAAATTTTGGAATATGGAGCTTTTAAAGGCAGTTGCATTTAGTTTATGGGCCAGGTATTTAGAAAAAAAGCAATTAAAGCTGCCTTGCTCATTAACCTTTCAGTTCCTCATAGGGCACTTTAAGCAGAAGAAAGTGATTGCATTTGGATTTGTAATGCTTCACTGGACTGGATCTCTTTTCTGTGTACGTGTGCGTTGTGTTAGAGTGCAGTCTCTGAACACTTGCACGTGGTTTTGTTCTGCCATGGCTTAACTGATATGATGATCTTCTAAACACTCTGAGCTTATGGAATCTAATTGCCTCTTGCTGTGTTCAGGCCTTTTTACATTTGCTTTGCAAAGGTATAATACCAGAAATAGGTGGCATAACTGCATTACCATGGTTATTGCTACTTTGCAGTGATTGAGAAGACTCAACAAATTATAAGCAATGGTGAATCTAGACAGTGATTTATAGAATGCGTGTTTTGACTTCTGTGTTGTAAATCAGAAGAAATGACACCATGAGTATTATCTCTCTATCGCTATTTAAGGATGATGAGCAGAAGTCAACAAATTATTCCTCCCTTTAGAAGATAAACGAAGTGGGGAAAAAAATATATTCCATGCAGTTGTCCCAAGAAATAGATTAGAGAACCAGAAATCATTATTTTAAAACAGTGTATGGGTTAGCAAAAGAGGCAGTTTTAAAAGTATTCTGATTCTCCGAAACTAATGAGAATTAGTGTGAGTTGGTGGGGATGGTGTCCTTATGTTAATCTTTTAATTTTCTTCCAACAGCTATTAAAAATAATATATACAAAACATAAATAGATTTTTGCTGTCTTCTAGTAACAGAAAAATAATCCAGATGTTTAAGTTTTTCCTCCTTCAGTCTTTGTGAAGACATATCCAAATAAACTTTAAATACAGAGCCTCTTAAAATGCAAAGGTTTTTTATCATCTTGGCAGCTGTGACATGCAGTCGTAACACACCTGATGAATCCTCGTCACTACAAAAGCTTCAGGCACGGTGGCATTTTGCTCTTCATGCTGAAGATCATGACTTCAGTGTTGGGTGCACATTGCACATGTACTTGAGGTAAAAAGTTCACCTCCTGATTAAAGTCTGGAGGGAATATTTTTCCAACAGGGTTAAAAGAGAACGTTTGTATTTAGAGAACTATTTGTATTTAGCTTCATATTTTGTAGTGTGAGTTGTCACTGCAAGGGCTGGCTCTTTTGAGTCTGTCGTGTGCAGTAGTAGAGCACAACTAAAATGGTTTGGGCCAACTAAAGCAACTGGTCTCAAGAAGAGAGTTCTTGAAATGTAGTGGTAAAAATAGGATTTCTGTATTATGTGAACTGCCATGCTGTTTGATATACTTGTTTTGAATACACTTTTGAAAAATCTCAGTCTGTAGGCCTGGCTGGTTTGGGTTTTTTTTGAGAAGAAATAAGTGTAACAGTATTTTCACTGCCAAAACATGTTTTGGGATTGTGAAATTCATTATTTAAATGTAAAATACACTTACTTTAAAGTTGCCAGACAAAAGTTATACCTTTTAATTGAATTACGTTCTAAAGAAAGTGTTATCAGTCTGTCAAGTGGAGGGAGAACTTGAAGTGGAGAGAAGGCAAATGGCCTGTGCAGAGTGCTGCAGGGATTTTGTGGCAGTTGGCCACTTGATGCAGCTATTTGTATTCCTGGGTCTCATTACAAATCTGTCCTTGTTTAATTATGAGACTAAGATATTTTTAATATTCCACAGCAGTTTAAAGGCAGTTTTTAAGAGAAAGCAAATAGCCATTTGATATTACCAACCAAATCATTCATCACACACTTTGTTGTAAACTTCATCTAGGTGACTTTCGTATTCCTTTGGCACTCCTATGGTAAAAAGTAATTAAGTTCATATGAAGCAAATGGAAAATAGTAGCTTTTCCGCCACAATGAAATGCTGAAATCTGAATGAATGATGAAGCCTTTAGAATTAGTGGCACATTACTGTAGTGAACCGAGAGAGTGACCTGCCCTGGAGGAACAGGAGAAAGCAATAATGTTCGTGTCCCATCTGTCAGAAAGGTGTAGGAGACATTTCTTGTTACATAATGGCTGTCCCATTCCTTGAAATATTGTGGGGATTAGAAAATACCTTGCATAATTTATGTACACCATCTCTATTCCAGAACCATACGTTGCCATTCCCACAGACAGATTACGCTGACATTCTGAACCATATGTATGGTTTATGCAGGTAACATAATACTTTCAAATTATATGTGCTATGAGCCAGTAAAATTAGTATGGGATACTTATGCAATAGCCTCATAACAGCTAAACTAACAAAGGTTTATAAAATAGTTCTCTCCTAATTTTTCATGTGGCAGTCCTTGGTTTTTATGTTTTTTTCCTTTGGCTTCACTAATGAAATGCAGCATTAGAAACCACCTCTGTTACTAGCCAAAATGATGATGCTCTCAGGCATATATAGAATTCCATTCTCCTATCTCTTGTTTCTCAGAATTTCTAGGATTCAGGGACCGAATTTTCAGCTGATCTAATTTAGAACTGCTACAGAGCTATGACAAGTTATACCCACTTAGACTCAGTCTTCTTGAGAGATAAAATAGAAGGTAATTTTGAATATACTTACTGAGATGGTATTCTACTGTTCCATCTTTTTTTTTCTTCTACATAGGCAGCCTGTATCACTTTTTCACTTCTAAAACAACTACTGGACCATTTCATTCCATTAGGGTTTAATTTCTTTGTTTTGGGGAAGCTGGGGGGTGCTTTCTTTTTTAAGGGTATTCCACTGGTACAAAACCACTGCCACTATCTTACTTCTTGGAAGTGGTTTACCAAGACCAATAAATCTATCCGGGGTCTATGAAAGGACAAGAGCATTTATTGTTTCTGTTGTATCAGGATTGTCTGCTTCTGAGCCTAGATGTGGCGGTGAGGAGGACAGTGATGCACAATGTGTTCGTTCACCTGGGAGCTGAGCAGTCCTGGCTCAGTGCCAGCTTTGGCATCTTTTCTGTGCATCCTCCTGTGTCCTCGTGAGTAGCAGCCCAGCTCCTGTCCTGCCCTGGAGGATGATGCTTTCTGTCAGCTCTGCTTCCAGCCCAGTAATGCCATGCTTCCACAGACCTATGAGCAGTCCTGCTGCTGAAGGAGGTGGCCTGGCCCATCTGCCTGCTCTTGGGGGAGGCCAAGCACTTGTGTGGTCATGATGTTATGTGGGTGAGAGGCCCCATAGCCCAGCACACCTCCGGTTTCCCTGGAATGGTTTCCCATTCTGCTTCACCGTGTAGCTCGAGAGTGCGTGTGTGAGAGCAAAGGTGGAAGGTGCATGTGTGGGAGCATAGGGCTGGGGTAGGGGTTATGTGCGGCAGTTTCTTTTGGCAGCATTAGTGTTTTATACTTGCTTCAAGTACACCCTTCAGTGTGTATTTTCTTTATTCCTAACCAACAGTTTAGAACATGGGTAGACATTGTGGTTAAGTGAACAGCATTGGAAAAGAAGGGAGTTTCTTCTTTCATGTTTCTCCATTGCAAGGATGCACAAGCTGGGCTGTCTTAAAGAATTATTCATGTAGTCCTTTCAGATGTGATAGGCTGAGAGAGTAACTTTTATTATGTTTTGCTGAAGCAGCTTAGTTTTGTTCTGAAAAGTACATTATTGTGCTCACTTCAATTGAGTTCTTTTGCTTTTTTTAAAATCCTACTTTTTGGTTTGAAAAGAAAGTTGTTTATTTGCTGTTTAGAAGGAATACTTACTGTACAAGATGACTTGAGAAGGATATAGATCTAATAAATACAAGAGGAGACTAGGTCTACTTCTATTTCACACCTTCAGAGCAGTGGAACTGCCTGTGACCTAAGGCATTGATCTAATAACTGTTCAAGACTTTCAGGATTGACACCTGTTAAAATTAATGTTTCACAGTTATATTTTAGAATTAGATTTCTGACCATTATTGTACTATAATAACTGAAATAGGTGTAACCTGATGAAAGTGAAATCTTCCTGCCTTTACTACTATTTTGAATTTCTAGCAGAATTTAATAGCTCTGGGAGTGTTTGCTGATAAACTTTCAGCTGATTAAATAAGACTTTTCTCACACCTAAATAAACACACCCACACACGGAGTTCTTGAGTAACTGTAATCTGAAACTTTTCCATGCTCTAAAATCAGTGATTTCTGCCAGCAACAGTGTAGTTGTTTTATATTTTTCTGCAATAACTATTGGTCTAGAAAAAAATTTTGAGAAATTCAATTCCACACAAATAAAGTGGGAAAAAGGCAGGTTTGATTTTTAAAATTATATTACCTATGTAGGACATGTTAAAAGGATGCTGATTTCCATAAGCGACACTACCTGATTGTCTGAAGTATTTGAACATCAATTTTTGGACTTGCTAAATAATTTACTTTGCTAGTACTGTATGTAACTGTACAGACACAGGTTTTACCATCCTATTATCAGTATTTTTAACACAAGGGATTTTTGATGATAGAGATGTAAGGAGAATAAAGCTGTAGCATTTAATGCCATTTCACTGATGGATGTGAAAATCCCCATGGAAATTTAGTGTTTTTTTCATTGATTTCTGTGCATTTATTTTTTGAGTGTTCCTTCACAAAACGGCCTCCGGTTTTTCAGTGTGTTTGAATGCTGCCTGCTTGTGTGCTGCCCTGGATGCTTTGTAAATCAGCAGGTAGGGTCATCGGCTCTTCTTGTGTAGTAGATCTTTATTTATAGGAAATATCTAATAATATCTGTTCTGAAATTGTCATTTGTAAGATAACTGATGCTTCAAAGAAAAGAAATATTAAGCATGAACCCTGTTTCTTCTGCTGTTACAGGTATAGACCAGTCCCCACCCCAGTAACAGCGAGGAACTGCTTTCATTAGGTTTCCTGTATTTTGTTAGTGTATGTCAGGAAACAATAATATGTAGACCTAAATTACCAGTGAAATCCCAATGCTGTTGAGTCACAGTAATGTATCTATTGACCTAGAAAGAGTCAAAAGTTCTTCATCTTTTGATATGAAGGAAGGTGCAGACTTCACAAAGCGCTACAGAATAGGACTGCCCAGGTAGTCACCTAAATAGATGACTTCTTTTGCAGGGTTTTTTTCCTCCAGGCTCTGTGTTTTGGGAAACTACCGTGCTCTTTTTGATACACCAAATAAGAATGGTCAATATATCTCGGAGAAACCAGATTATTTGCACCCCAGTTGCATTTCTGCCTCAAATTCTATTCTAAAATATCTTGACTGAACTTGCAGTGTTCTCCCTGAATGCAGAGGCACAAGTACAAAAGAATTCCAGGAGAGAGTAAATCAAGTATTTCTTTTGGTACAATCCAGGGAGGTTTTTATGATCTGGAAAATTAGATTACTAATTCTGCAGTCCCCCTGATAAAAGTAATTGGTAGCATTTCTGGTGTGTGTAATGAGTTGATGAGAACACTTGGTTTAAGATAAATTTGACATAAAATTGAGTTATGCTGGCTAGAATATGAAAGCAGATTTTCTGTTCTAACCTTTAAGAGCTTAATGTTTACATAGCAGAATAATGTGGCAGAGTCACTTCACTGACAGTAAATGCCATGGCACAAAAGTTACATCCTTGTTAGTGATGGTGAAACCCAGTAGCTATTGTAAGGAAAAATTTTTGTCAATCCCACAAAGCCAGGAGGTTGATATCAGAAAAATATTTGGTTTAGTTTTTCCTTTCTCTCCCTCCTTAATATTTTAGTCTTTTCATTGCCATCATTTGTATTGTGACTGCTGTTGGTGCTCAGGTGGCCTCAAGGTCCCAGTTGTATTCATGGACTTTTACAAGCTTGGTCTTTGTGTGCTCCTAAGTGCAAAAAAAAAAAAAGCCCATATTAAGACAAGCTGGGTTTGACCAACTGCTGGTAGGGCTTATTAGTTTGGTCTGAGTACCAGGCTAATTGCAGTTATCTCAGGTCACCTGGTTTGACCTGCTAAGTGGAATAAAACTGTGCAGCTGAAGGTAATGTCAAAAGATATTGTGGCAGCAGAGCTGCAGCAGATCCTTGAGTCAGAACTGCTGGCCCACTAGTCAGACCTCTGGGCAGCTGTGTATGGTGGATATAGAAGCAGGAAAATAATTGAGGGTTTGTACCACAGTTGTTTCAGGCCACTAGACCAACATACCTATAGCTAAGGAATCTTAAAGCAAAAATTTACTAGGTGGTTCATGATATGGCTGTTACCAGCTACCATGAAAATCTTTAGGGCATTTAGTTATTATTTTAGTATTCATTATTTCAGTGACAAATGAAAGTTGATCTCTGTTAAATGTTGTTTGTTTTATTTCCTTGGGGTCTTTACCAAGAACAGTAATTTGTCTTTTTTTTTTTTCCCTTTCTGTAAGTCCCATGATGAATTCAAACATTCAAGTTCATTAATTAAAATGTTTCCTTCTCTGCTTATTTTAACATGACGCACAGAGTTGATTACCTTTTGCATTAGTACATTTTGGAAGATGGATGGTTCAGCTTTGCTAAGTTGTAACTTTCATAAGGATGTTCTCTGAAATTATTTCAGTGGCTAAGTCTTGTTCCTAAGGCTATTTGAATCATAATAAGATATGGACTAAAAAATAAAGGCTTTGTGCCAGATTGCCATTGTCTGTAGCGTAAGAAGAAGGGGAGGCAGAAAAAAAGTCTTTTTCCAAGCTTTGCTGCCATGAGAAACAGATAAAGGAGGATGAAGCTCTGGGCAATAGAGGGATGCTCTGCAGAAGAGATGTAGTAGCAGTGGGGAGCAGTGCTCTGTACTGCTTTGCTGGGCTGCCCTCATGAATACAGGAGCTCTGTGCAAATCCATCCTGGTGTGGATGTGTGAAAATGTTATTTGTCTTGCAAATTTTTCAAATATATGTTTTAATGTTTCTTTGTAAAATAGTAACATGAAAATTCTTATGGTTCTTTGAGCTCATGAAGTTGCATCCCCTAATTTAGAGAGTTTAGCTTCTCGAAAAACACCCTCCTTCTCCTGGCTATGGAAAGCAAAGAGGTGTTCAGCAGTGGTTAGGAGGCAGAAGGGCCACGGCTTCTGGAATGCTGTACGTAACATGAGAATCCCTTGAGCAGAATGGAGGGACCATGCAGTCAGTGCCTTGTATTCCCACGTCCCTACAGGGATATAGTTATGCAATTTTAAATGCACTTTTTATTAAACTCATAATATTTTCCTTATTAGTTCTATAACATTTCAGAGGATATTTTTTACATGTATTTATGTAGAGATAGCGGAGCATATATAATTTTTACATTAAATTTTTATTAAACATTCATTACCTGAAAAATATTTTCTAAATCCCAAACTGAAGGATATTTAACAATTAGAAGTGCAAATGTAATAAAATCGCATTTTGAAATAAAGTTGACAAAAATTTAGGAGCAAGCAGTGTCTTAATGTACAAGTTGAAACTCATTAAGCCTTTTGTAGTTGCTGGGCAGCTGTCACAGGTGATGTACGAGTTGGAATGCTGCTTAGATTGGATGCTGGAAAGGTGGGTGCCAGAGCAGCCGATCTTACTGCCATGGCTAAGGTTTGCTGTGGAGGGGGAGGAAAGCAGCAGCTTGTGCTGAGCTGAGATTTAGTGCCCTCAGCGCTGTGGTCTGCACACTGATTCAGGGAAGCCGGGTAGCTGTGCTGGGAGAGCATAGCTTTGCTGTGTTTTTGGGGAAGCCAGCATGCCTTCTGGCTTCAGAAATTGCCTCTGTACCTTTTCATAATTTTATAGTATTGTTTGAGCCAATTCCTGAGCAAAGTGAGAACCAGTTCAGAGTGGCTAACTCCTCTTACTCAGACCAGAGGAATCCTCTGCATTTTTGAGCCATCTGTGTTTGCTTTTTGTGTTCTGAGAAATCTTTAAATGCACATTTTGTTGGGGTTTTTCTGGAATTCCTCACAGGTTTAGATGCTGGATCATTGTGGATTCAGTTCTTGTGGTTTGTGTCCACTGAGTTGTGGGACTCATGGATAGTATTTGTGGTAATTTATTTCAAGTCTACAATCTTGAAATAAAATATCTCTCTTCAATTCTGATTGCAGCTTTCGGCTTCCTCCTGATACTGGCAGATTGCAAGGTTTTTCCTGGGTTTTTTGTTTGTTTGTTTTTTTTTCCACATTAGTTCCTTTGTATCTGGGTGCGATAATGTAATAAGCCTTTTGGGTACTCCTGGAGTGTTTTTTCTGTTCAGTTTATGGGCAGCCTTGATGAGAAGGCTCTGGCAGTTTGCAGCTGTTTTAAATAGGATTGAGATCAGAATTTTGGAGGGCTCTAGAAGGGTCTGTCCTGCTGGGACACAAACCAGTGTGAGATGACTGGAGAACTTCCAAGCTAATGTGGAGTAGAGATGTGTCCGTAAGAATGTTATAAACAAAGACCTAATGAGCATTGAACTTTATATGCTTTCAATATTGATAATAGAATGCACATTGTCACAAAGAGCTGTGCTGTGCAGATGGAGTTTACTTCAGTGCAGATGGATTAAGCGTAGCAGGAACTTAAGTCTGCTCCACAAACCCAGTATGGACAAATCATATATTACAGATGTAGGAAGAGCTCTTCACCTGTTAAAAAACAACCCCTGCTGCAACAAACACGG
>WKFP01014207.1:197518-245054 GCA_011057875.1 Pterocles orientalis | reverse complement strand
ACATGTATTTATGTAGAGATAGCGGAGCATATATAATTTTTACATTAAATTTTTATTAAACATTCATTACCTGAAAAATATTTTCTAAATCCCAAACTGAAGGATATTTAACAATTAGAAGTGCAAATGTAATAAAATCGCATTTTGAAATAAAGTTGACAAAAATTTAGGAGCAAGCAGTGTCTTAATGTACAAGTTGAAACTCATTAAGCCTTTTGTAGTTGCTGGGCAGCTGTCACAGGTGATGTACGAGTTGGAATGCTGCTTAGATTGGATGCTGGAAAGGTGGGTGCCAGAGCAGCCGATCTTACTGCCATGGCTAAGGTTTGCTGTGGAGGGGGAGGAAAGCAGCAGCTTGTGCTGAGCTGAGATTTAGTGCCCTCAGCGCTGTGGTCCGCACACTGATTCAGGGAAGCCGGGTAGCTGTGCTGGGAGAGCATAGCTTTGCTGTGTTTTTGAGGAAGTCAGCATGCCTGCTGGCTTCAGAAATTGCCTCTGTACCTTTTCATAATTTTATAGTATTGTTTGAGCCAATTCCTGAGCAAAGTGAGAACCAGTTCAGAGTGGCTAACTCTTACTCAGACCAGAGGAATCCTCTGCATTTTTGAGCCATCTGTGTTTGCTTTTTGTGTTCTGA
The DNA here is from genome assembly GCA_011057875.1 of Pterocles orientalis. Classification (NCBI taxonomy): domain Eukaryota; kingdom Metazoa; phylum Chordata; class Aves; order Pterocliformes; family Pteroclidae; genus Pterocles; species Pterocles orientalis. The sequence continues at coordinate 244,417 of WKFP01014207.1, read as the reverse complement.
GAAATCTTTAAATGCACATTTTGTTGGGGTTTTTCTGGAATTCCTCACAGGTTTAAATGCTGGATCATTGTGGATTCAGTTCTTGTGGTTTGTGTCCACTGAGTTGTGGGATTCGTGAATAGTGTTCGTGATAATTTATTTCAAGTCTACAATCTTGAAATAAAATATCTCTCTTCAATTCTGATTGCAGTTTTTGGTTTCCTCCTGATACTGGCAGATTGCAAGGTTTTTCCTGTTGTGTTTTTTTTTTTTTCTTTTCCCCTTTCCACATTAGTTCCTTTGTATCTGGGTGCGATAATGTAATAAGCCTTTTGGGTACTCCTGGAGTGGTTTTTTTCTGTTCAGTTTATGGGCAGCCTTGATGAGAAGGCTCTGGCAGTTTGCAGCTGTTTTAAATAGGATTGAGATCAGAATTTTGGAGGGCTCTAGAAGGGTCTGTCCTGCTGGGACACAAACCAGTGTGAGATGACTGGAGAACTTCCAAGCTAATGTGGAGTAGAGATGTGTCCGTAAGAATGTTATAAACAAAGACCTAATGAGCATTGAACTTTATATGCTTTCAATATTGATAATAGAATGCACATTGTCACAAAGAGCTGTGCTGTGCAGATGGAGTTTACTTCAGTGCAGATGGATTAAGCGTAGCAGGAACTTAAGTCTGCTCCACAAACCCAGTATGGACAAATCATATATTACAGATGTAGGAAGAGCTCTTCACCTGTTAAAAAACAACCCCTGCTGCAACAAACACGGCTAGACTATGGCTATATTAGCTAGTGATCTGTCCCAGTGAAAGTATAAGATAGTATCTTTCTTTCCCATTGAATGGTAAAAAAAAGTATTTAATTTTTGTCTGAATTAGTTTTTGTAAGTGGTGAACTAATTCTGTAGTATTCTCTATTGGAGCACCTTATAGGCACATCTTACCTCCTAGTGCCTTGTCTGGGATTCGGTCTATACTGCTAATCTAAGGCACGATGTGAATTTTCAGTTCCATAGTTATAACAATGTAGGTAAAGTCTTACAAAGATGTTTTATTTTTTTTTCACTCTTCCTATTTTTTCTAATTCATGTTGAATCTTTTAAAAAATATTTTAAATAATATAAAGCTACTCTTACTCTGTAATCAAAATATTAACCTGGGGTAGTTGCACTGGTATGATCTTAACAGTTTAGCTATGCTTCTATACAAGTGCAGCTCTAAAAGTCTCTACAAACATTTAGATATATTACTTCTAGCAGTAGGATTTATCTTTCAATTGCTCATCAGATTTAATGGGATTGAAATGTGTGGTTACAAGGTCAACTGGCACTTTTAAGCTGTTTTAGCCTGTTGCGTTTAGCCAAACAGTATGGTTTGATGATACTAGCCTGCCCTTTAATAAGATGTTTGAATTGTGTTATGGTAACTGGACAGAGCTAACACAATCCGTGGAAAAAAGCATCATTTTTACATATCCAGGCATGCCAATAGGTTGTTATGCCTTTAATATTTGAAGCTGCTTTGGTATGTTTTTTGGTTCATGCTAGTTGGCTGAGGTGTAACTTATCTCTATAGAACACTTTCAAATATGGCCCAGCCTGTTGGCTTGTATGTTGTTTAGACATTGCTCCAAAGTTGGTCTTCTATTTTCCCTTCCAAAACATCTTTTTGGTGAGAGAGACTCTACTAGAACACCTGGGAGTCCTGTAGCTGGCAAGCGTGGAGGTTTTTAGTGAACATGAGAAAAGGGATAACTCTTTGTCCTGTCAAGAGTGATTTAATACATAGAAGAAGTCTCAGTATCTATTGAAAATAAAAATTAAGAATAACCCCTAGAAATTCTGAGAAGAGTGGTGATGGACAAGTATGGGTACAAAAATAGCATGAATGAAGGGCAAAAGAGGTTGGGCCACAAGCATCTGTGCTTATCCTACCAGAGATTCTCCTGCACAGAAAGTCCACATCAGTTTTTAGCATAAAAATAAGCTGCATTCACAGATTAAAATTTCTCAGGCCAGCCAGACACATTATTAGCTGCTTTGGTAAAGTCATTATTATGTATTATGTTGATAATTGTGGGCTCTCATAATAAAATAAATTGCTGGACACTCATCTCTTTATTTTCCAAGTCTCAGGTACAGCTGTGCAGGTAAACTCATAGTCCCAAACTTTTCAACAGCAAGAAACACTTTTTTTTTTAGGACTGGGATATGTTACTGTCTATATGTGTATTTTTTTTTTTACTGTAACATGAATTCTGTCACTAGGTTAGAATGCTTGAACAACTGTGGGAAAAGCTTTTGAGAGTAACTGATGTGTGTTTGAAAGGGGCGTAAACTGAAATCTGAGTCTGATTTCATGGCAATGGATGCTCAGAGATTTTATTTCGAAACTTTGGCCTTTATGTGCTTCATGTTAAGCCTTTCACAAAAATTGCCAAATTGAAAATCTGTTTAGTAGTTACCCTGTAGTAGTTTGGCGTTTGTAAGTGAGAAATGAAGGGGCCTGCTGAGCTGAATCACCGCATGGGGCTTGCTGGAGCACATTGTGTTGTGGCGCAGTCCCTGTCAGGTCTGATCATCTTGCATTTTACCTGCTGTGGATTTCTCCATTTCCAGGAGATCGTTACATATCTTTCTAGCTCAGGCTTTCAGGCCATTTATTTGTTAAAGAATGGAACAAAAAAGCTTATTGTAATTTATGTAAGAAACTGTCACCCAAGTAGGCTGTTAGAAAGAAGACGTGCTGTGGAGAGTGTTCAGTGTCATCCAGGTTTTAATGCTCTTTTTAAAAATAATTTGTAATATGCAATTGTTTACTGAAGTGTCAGACATTCAGTACGTATCTGGTCAGTATCTGTCTGTCATAAATATGGGCTGCTCACAATTCAATTCCAAGCTATACTGTTTCATTATTAGAAACTGGAGTGACAGTGTGTATTGGTAAGATTTTTGTGTAGACTAACATCACGTTTGTTTTACTACTCCTCTGAAATTTCAGGACCAAACTCAGACCTGATATGAGTCAATGAAGTTATGAAAAAAGGAAATTTCAGCCTGAGGTTTCTATTTGAAGAGAATAATAAATAAATAATAATTTAAAGAACAAAATAGTCTTATTTTAAGCTTTTAGGTATCACTGTACAGCACTTTTCAAGTCTTTTATTTTGAAAGAGATGAACAAGCTCTCCTACCTCCCAGAAATCCCACATTGCACTCGCTCCTTTTGCTGCTAGGCTGAGACATAGCCACCAAGGGATGTTTGTCTGGCATCTCTCTGGATAGGCTGCAGCTTTCAAAATAACTGTTCAAAGCTCCTAGTCTCTCAACTGCATTATAAATACTTTAAGATTCCCAGCTGCACTGTGCTTGTACAAACATCTTAAAATTATGAGCTCACTGGCATGCAGCTGGGTGAGTGCAGCGTTATGAATGGTTTATACCCAAGGAAAATATGTGAATGGCATCAGAAGTTTTTATTTTTTTGAAGTAATCCAACTTTAGGGAAGCAGGTCCTGGAGATCTACTTTTTTTTTTTTTTTACCATTGCTAGAAATTTGTCCTTTTGTAGCTGGTGATCTGAGAATGATCTTGCGTCATCCTCTGCTTTGTACAGAGTGGGTATGTGAAATGCATCCTCTTGCTGCTGGTTTATAGCAACAGGTGATGAGGGAATAAGGCAATGCTCGCTGTGGGCGAGATTATAGCACAGAGTATTTTCCAGTTTTTTTTTCACTGAAATGTTTAGATAGCTGCTTGTTACGGATTGTGCCACAAGTGTGTATCTGTTCTTACTGGATAATCTAGTGGATTTTGCAGTGGTGAGACCCTAACTAGGGAATACAGAATCTTGTTCCTAGAGGGCCTGTGCACACTAGTATCATGACTTCTTGTGGAATAATTACGCACTTGGAAGAGCAAAACTACATTAAGGATGGATACCTTGAAAGTAGCTGTAAGTTACCCTTGTATCACTGAAATCAATGGCAATTGCATAATATCGCTCCCTTGGAGTTGCCTGCTGGCATGTTTCTACATCAGAGAATATTTAGCATCTTCATCTTTTGCAGATTTAAGGTCCCTTATAATTTAGTGCTTAGTTGGAATATCAAATTACAGGTTTTTTGTGCATCTATACCGTAAAATATGGTGTGTTATTTTTGAACTGCATCGTCTACATGACTTGCTTTTTGTTAATTTTAATGGTCAACTCCTTGGGGCAGAAGAGTTGTTCTAAAGTTTCACAGTATTGAGCGCAATGATAGAGATTAAGTATGTGGAGCTGTGATGAACTGCATCCTCTCTGGCATGAAGTCAAGAGCATTCAGTTTCTGGTTTAGCAGTTCATGAACCGGCTTTTGTTTTGACTGATGATGTATTCTTTCTTTTCAGACATCTGGGAGACTCAAGATATCTGCTAGCAAACTACACTTCCCCATCTCCCTCAAATGACATTCTTTCACATAATGTTGATCTCTGGGGTTAACACTACTTCATAACTCTTCATATTGATAACATGCTGATCCACAGAATTACCAAAGTGAATTGTAGGCAATATAGATATGAAAAACGTTCTTCTATCAGCCGGTCAGTCTTCTGACTCAGAATTTGATTTAGTTTGGACTGTATTGGTCTCATTTTTGCATTGGAAAGCTAAGCATAGTCTAACATCACTTTTGACTAGTAGACCTCTAGCCTTTTTGCAAACAGTTGTTATTCTCTTTTGGCTTCATCACCAGACACATTTCTCCTCTTCTTCATATGGTACCTGTTGGTTAAAGACAATACAAATAGATAGTTCTCATTGTTTGGTTTTATTTTCATTTTGGAAAGAAAATTAAGGAAATCTAAATTTTAAAATTCAGAGTTAGCTTTTATTGTTAGTTTTCAGGCTAAAAAAAGGTTAATGTCTATTTATTTTAAAAAAGCTGATTTGTGTATATATCCATATATTTGTATAAATAAATGTAGAAATTTATTGAGGCATTAATTTCATTGATTTATAGTTTCATTACTAGTTGTATTGATTTGAGTTTTTGATTCTATTTATTTTAATAGGTTAAATTAGTTGGTTTAATTGATTGAGTTGATTAATTTGATTCTACTTATCATATTTATAAGATAATCTATTTATTAGTTTGAAGTAAATAGGAAAGAGTAATGTTTGCAGCATAATAATTCTTAAAACTAATATGATCACATAAGGCCTGCCGTAGGTCTTATACATATGACAAGCATTTATGCAGTAAATAATCAAAATTTTTACTACTCTTGGCACAGGTACTTGGAAAATACATTCGGTGTGCTGAATTTTTCTCACTTTCCATGGTGTTTTTTCTATAAACATTCTGCCAAATGTAGAGAAAATTCCACTCACCACTTATTTGATTCTCCCCCTGTGCTAGAATCTGTTCCACACCTGTAAATTTTTTGTTCATGCTGTGCCCTCGTGGTTTTGGGGCAATTTATTAACTGTGATTGTTCAGGGTCCTTTCATACAAACAGCTCTTTCTTGGTGTGGGACCTTGGGCTTCCATAGCTGTGTAAGGCTCCGTGGCAAAAAATAACTTTGTGTGGCAAGCCCGTTCCGCGGCCAGCCGAGCTGCTGAGCAGAGGTTTATAGAAGTATGTATGGTAGCCTCTAGCCCATTTCTGAGAGTGTTGAAATTATATTCTTGTAACTGAGTCTTAAATATAGACAAAAAGGGTTTATTTTTTCTGCTTTTGCTGGATTTCTGTGAGATAACACACTAGTTAATGTTTGTCAGGTTTTTAACCTATAAAATGTTGATAATACGTTCCCTGAAGAGCTGTGAATTCAAATTTTTTTGCAAAATGCTTTGGAATCCCTAAATATTACAAAAAATACTTTTAATGAATGAAACAATCCTTTTGGCTGAAATATTGGGGAAAACAATCTTTTTGGGGTATATCTTGTCAGGTTCAGTATATATTCATAGAAATGTATGAAAATGCACTAAAAAATATATTCTAGCGTTTGTATTTATAGTTTGTGAACTAATCAGTTAAAAGCTGTTCAGGATAAAATTCTGATCTTCAGTATTACTATTCTGATTTATCTTGTGTGTTGGTCAAGCAATAATAGATAAAATACTCAACTAATCTCTTTGTTGTTGTGATTTTAAGGTTATTAGAGGCAGGACTGTATCCCTATTATCCTCTCCCCTGTTAGAAGGATGAAGGGGTCACACAGAAATTAGAGTCCTTGTGAGAAGAGATCCTTCCTTATTAGTTCCTGCATGCAAGTATTCAAGTTTTTGCAGAGTCTGTGTCATGCTTCCTCTTACTTCCAAGTCATTTCATCAGCTTTTGGGGTGGATACAAGCCTGGCCCATTTTTTATCCCCTTCCTTCTTGGTCTTTCTCTAAAAGCTACTGTTCAGGAGATCACTGGCACCAGTTATGTTCCCCTTTATGCTCTTGACAGTTCTACCAGGTATGAGAATTTTCAGGTTTGTTTTTTTTTCTTAAGGTTTCCAGGTATATAATTTTTCTTAAATTTTTCTAGTATGATGGAGGATGTGCTACAACTACATTTTAAAGGGTTTTAGAGGCTGATAACACTGGAGACCAATAAGCTGTTTAAAATTATAGACAGGCAGTGATAAGTTTCACTGCTCTGCTGTAATGTTGGTGGAGGTCAGGAATCACGCTTAAAATGGAAAGACACAGGAGAGCAGAGCCTTCAGAACCTTTTGGCACTTTGTCTGGAACCCGTAAGGACACGGAAGGGCCAATGTTCTCACCCCTTGAGACCCAGTGACAGTGTAAGTTTAGAAAGGGAGGCACCATGCCCATCGGGACACGTGCTGTTAGGCAAGTTTCCTGTAATAAAATCTCCTGTTGTGTTTAAACAAGGGTTACTTGAACCGCAGTCTCCAAAAAGAAGGTTATATAAAGCTAGCTAGATTTTGGGAACACCATTCTAGCTTAAAATGGATATACTTTGGAGCAGGGCGTGTGCTGGGGTAGGGATGACAACTGGTCTGCTGTGAGCTGTCTCTAACAGCCGGTTTCCTGCACAGTGGAATAACGTGCAGTGATGGGGGTACTGCACGGTGAGCTTTTGGACCAACTGCCACAACTTCTTCTGACAATATTTCATATTCTTTGTCCTATGAGGTCTACCTTATCTTAAATCAGGCTAAGGAAGATACATTTTGCTATTGATTTCCAGTTTCATTATGTTTATTGAGCAACTTGACGTACTGAAAGGTGTCCCTGCCCATGGCAGGGTGCTTGGACTAGATGGTCTTTAAAGGTCCCTTCCAACCCCAATCATTCTGTGATTCTATCAAGATACAGGGATATCTTGACCACAAGGCAATGTAGCCATTAATACATTAGTTAGTTGATACAGTGAATAATATTAAGAAATTTGAATACATCATAAACATGCATGACATCATATATATTTTTGGAAAAAACAAGGGCTGCTTATTTACTCTAAGACAGAAGATGGTATCTTTAAAGAGCTCTGTTGAAAATGGCCCTGTGCAATGCAGTATGCATATCTAATTTAATGACTCAAAAGGCAAATTAGTAGTATTAGAATAAAGCATAGTCATTTGAATCTGATAATCTTCTGCTACAGTTTCTACTACAGCAGGTGAAGAAACGTGATCAATAACACATACTGAGGTGGAAAAAACATTTAATTACAACATTTTTTGTATGTATGCTCACATTAATGGGTCCATATCGAGTTCTGCTGCTTCCATTTATGCCAAATTATATTTTAAATCCCTTTCTTTCATATTGACAAGTAAAACATGTTGCCCTTTCTCATCCAGTGTGGCAGAACAGAGAAGGCTTATTGTGTAGGGCTGAACCAAATAACACAGCAAAAGAAATTGATAAGTTTTCTGCAGAATTTTCCTTTTTTGGGGAGTGGTTGAAGGGGGTTGTTTGTGTTTCCTATTGACTTACCCAGTAAGGGTTAAATGAAACACTCACAGAGATCAGTAAGCTCTGAATGAAAGTAGCCTCAATGCCCTCGTGTCCTTATGAAAAGGAATAGAAGAAACCGGGAGCTCATCGTTATTATGGCAGGGACACTGGGCTGCTGAAAAGAAAATGAAACAGCTGAGACAAGATGAAACCCTTAATGCAAGGAGGAAATGCCCAATGTCTATATAAATGTTCTTTCTTACGAGAACCTTTGAAAAATAAATACAATTTATTGTCAAAATATGTGCCAATAATTGGAGCTCAAAGGAAAATGATTGCTGAAATACTAATGTACTTCTGAGTGACACGAAACCCTGTACTGGGAAAAGGTGATTTTAACGGGTTGTTTTTGAGAATTCCCTCTTCCACACTTGTAGAAGGATTAATAATACATAAAGTGCATAAAATGCACAGTGTAAACAAAATCCTGTTCCATTTTGTATTTATTACAATAGTCAATATTTGCAGCTTTGATATTTACATGTTATAATCTAGACCTTAAATCATAAGTTTCACTTAACTATCTACGCATTTTATATTGTTACATTTTCTTTTCAACATCCCTTCTGTGCTAGAGCCTTAAGGCTTCTGTTCTTTAGAATTTTTTTCCTGTATACCCAGAGGGTTGAGATCCTTCAAAAAAAAAAATTTGATTCTCAATATAAAGACAATATGAGCTTGCATTTAAAAAAAACCAAAACAAACAAGTAAACAACAAATCACTAATTAATTCAAGATGTGGGATTAAAATCACAAGATTTGGCAACACTGATTTCTAGTGAAGTCAGTGGGGATTCAACTAGACCAGAATTTCACGCCACTTCTTTGAATGACACTAGAAAAAACCCTAACATGCTAAACAAAATTTAATGCTGACTTTTGGTCTACAAAATTACCTTCTTTTGTGACCATGGTATTTCTTAGCTTTTTATTCCCCAAATACAGTTGATTCTCTTCTATAATTTATACGTTTTTAGGATTTGGGATTTTTTAATAGTACTGTGAAGTTCTGAGCACTTTCAGCTCTACCAAAGAATCACCACATAATACCTGGACAAAACATTATTTTTGGCCTAAATTTCTAAATCATTCACTGTATATGCTAGACTGATCTTATAGGAACAGAAAGTCACAAAAATGGGATTTCTCAAGTTCTGGGGCAAATTATATCCTGGTCTGAGCACTGGCTTAAATCATTGCAGTCTTGATGCTGTTCTTATCCAGCCTTCCAGCCTGGAATGGGCCACCTGCCAGCCGGGAAATTGCTGCTGTAGGGTAACACTGCCCCTGCATCCCTACAGCTCTCAGCATCCTGCTCCAGGTGAGTGTTAAGTAGGTGCCAGTTCGGCCAGCTGGAGACTTCTTGGTGCCAGGTGAATCCTGAGATGGAAAGATTGAGCTGCTTTTGGCATCTTCTTGCTGTCAAAAGGAGCAAAAATCAGGCCAGAATGAATTCCAGAGCCTGGCCCGCTATTTAATTAACTTACCCATCTGTCATATACGTATTTCTCAAAGGTGTTGTGAAGCCTTCATGTCTGGAATGCTTTCATGTGGAGGGCCTTTGTGTTTGGAATTACTTTAGGGTCCTCGGATGAAAATCGCTGTATCGGCAAAAACCACTGCAAGTGTGAGTAGAGGTTTGTAGAAGCCATTGAGCACAGGACGTGTGATTACTTTTAGGTACCTTTGCTTTTTCATTGAACTCCGCTGCCTTTGCAAATGCTGTTCCTTGAAACAAAAGAGATTTTCAGTTTTTAAACCAGACAATTGCTATTCATAGAAACAACTTTTCAGCCAATAAATACTATAGAAGCCTGTATTGAAAGGTCACTACTGCGATAGCCAGTGCAGGTCTGGTTTTCTTAATGGAAAGTAAGTATTATGTGGCTTTGCTGCATAATGTGTTTTGCTGGGAGGTGAAGCTGTGCAGCAGTGAGCTTTCTCTAGAGGCCTATTCTCTTGGCTTTATGCTGAGGACAGGCTTCAGCATTAAATGGCTTTAAGCTTGTCAAAGAAAGGTTATTAAAAATGTTCCTGCCTTTCAGTCTCCATGCTCAATAGGCACAAAATGCAATACTATAGGGATTTTTTTCTATTTAGTCATGTCATTTGGCATTTTGCCTATAGCTAAAAATGAGATACCATCTGTTTTAGGCTCACTAATGATTCTGCATTGTGACTTGAGCCAGTTCACTAGTTTGTTACCACTTAAGAAATAAATTTGCCTTCTGCTAATTGCACTTTTGCTACTATGTTTTGGTAGGATTTTAAATCTCAGTGATTCCTTGCAGTGGGGACGTGAAATCACAGCTGTAAGACTTCTGTGCTGGGGCTCTAGGTAACATGTCTGCAGTCTTGGCACACTTCTTTTGTCACAATATGTTCTTATCTCCACCTTAGGGCTTTTTGAATTTCACCGATTTTGTTTTCCATTGTGTACAGCAGGTAGGAAGATAAAGTGCAGCAGCTGAGCAGAGCAGTATCGCTTTGCTAAGCACAGGCGTAGGGTGAAATAAAAGGCAAGGGACTGGCTGTGGGCTCCCTGCGCTGGTAGTCAGTCATTGCCATAGGAGCTGCTGTGAGCTCTATTGCTATTTATTGGGGTGTGCATACTCTGGTTATGGGTGAAGGGAGGCTTCCTCAGACCTGTGCATAATGCCAGCTTAGAGCAGGGGTCCAGAGTAACAACCATCTCCATGATGGGCTGTACTCGCAGCATATCTGGAAGCTGTTCCTCCAACTCGCTCCTCTTTTTCGATCACTTCTGTGACCACTTGTTGACTGACAACAATGTTGCTCTCATTGCAGAAAACTCTTGGGTGTGAATCCATGGGCAGCAGAGCTTCATTTCCCTTTGCAAGGGATGCTTCCTGGCAGGGAGAAGTGTCTCTGTGATACGGAGCAGCCTCTGTGCTCGGAGCCGATGTGGCTGGTTCCCAGCACCCTGCCCACTGTAGACCAGCTTCTCGGGACTGGAGGCGATCAAAGCGTTTTTTGACCGTTTTAAGGTTTCCTGAACTCTCAGAATGGTGGAAGGGCAGCATAGCTTAGTACTCGTGTAAGCTAGTGAACCTTTCTTTGCCGGACAATGCCCTTGCGCTGCAACCCAGACACATAGCGCATCTTGTATTGCAGGAGTGTGGAAAAGGCTATTTTTGCCAACCTTCCAGCTTACTCCAGTAGCAGAGTTCTGAATCTAAGGAGATTTTGAAAAGAGATATTAGATATCCTTAAGGGACTGTTGTATGTGACTGACAGATCTAGGAGCAGCATTTTATATCAAAAATATTGAGCAAGGGATTTGGGTTGGTATCATCAGAGCTGGCATGTGTGTCTGTGGGCACAAGATGGGTTCAGCCAAGTCTTTCAAAGACTGTCTAGGACTTTCAGAAAAGTCACTTAGGTGATCAGAGCACTGACACCTTGAAAAACAATTGTTTCTCTAGAAATGCCACTCCTAATGGGAACTGAGATGCTTATCTCATTACAAAACCTGACTTTGTGAGGTTCTGGCCCCAGCTGCTTCAGATTGTACGAGGTTAAAACTTTACTAGTCAGCTTTTCAGCATGAAGGCTTTTTTTTTTAAAGCCCCAAATGGTTTTAATATATTAAGTTATGTTCTAGTTACTGAGCACTGCAGAAAGGTAATTTAAAGACAGTCCTGTGTGACTTTTTTGCCAGACTCTACTTGCCTATTAAAGAAACCTCACATTTTTGCAAGCAGCACCCCTCTCAGAAGATAGTCTTTAAAGCCTTGAAACTGCTAAGATGTTTCCGTTTGAAAATTGGCTGTAGCACACGTATATATGTTACTTCCAGAATATTTTATCGTCTTAGTGCTGTAATATTGAAGATAATCACTTCATGATGTTGTGATAAAATATGAATAGACCACTTCGGTGCAAAATAGGAACTGTTTTAAATTCCTTGAGTCCAGAGCTTTTAGGTTATACCTTTCCAAGCTTGTAGTAACAAAGTGCGTGTGTACTAATTTGTTAGTGTAATGGTATAATTTACAAGAATTATTACTGGGTTTTGGGAGAATCTTCACCACTGTTTGCAAAAATTTGCATGTAAAACTATTTAGAATGGTATTATGACAATTTTCAAGTAGCTACACAGCACAAAACCAAGATGAGTGTATCCTCTAAGACTTTGATTAAAATATATAAAATATTTGAATTTGGAACACTGTTTAGACTTTGACACATTCTCTTCTTACAGTTAGTTGCATTTTAGCCATGCTTTTAGACAGTTACACAGACTATATTACTGTCATTCTAAAAAGTAGGTTTCAAAGAGGACTTTTGGTGACGTCTTGATCTCTGCTCACTTTTTGGTTCTTTTCTGAACAAGTGCAAGCCACACTTGTCATGCAAGGTATCATGTATAAAACAGTTACTACATCATATTTCTAATTCACGATGCTTTTTTTCATTTGCTAAGGACACTAACATTATTCATAGCTTAGGGCAGAAGTGCTTTTACTTAACCAAATGCAAGAAACAGAAACCATGAATATATATTATTTCAGCTATCAAAATCAACTTATCCCATTAGACTTCTGCTCTTGTTTTCTGTGATTCTCGCAGAAAACTAATTTCATGACATAGCTATTCACTAACACTGGAAATCCTATGAGAATATTGCAGGATATGGGTTTGGATTTTGAATGTGAAATTGCAGGCAACTTGTTTTAGGAATATGATCATCAAGTAATTGAAAATAATGTCACTTGTGTGGTTGACTGACTTAGATTTCAGCACGTAGGTTTTTGTTGAATATATGAAACAATTCTCAACAGGAATCCTTAATGATTAATTCATTGTCTAAAATACATCTTAGAAGATTCAGCTAATAATTTCCCACAAGACACATTTGTTAAAATGGAGAATTTAATGAATAATTCACAAAGGGAAAGAAAAAGTTAGCAAACAAGATGTATTTCAGTTGATGAAAAGGTCTAATAACTTTTGAATAAAGTAGTTGAAAATATTTTCAGAGACTGACAATAGTAGACGTACTGTATTGCTGAACAAGAAGAGACAAAGATCTGAGCAACAGGACTGTGGCAAACCAAAGTAGAAAAGCTTAACAGACTATAAACAGAATAAACAAATGAGATCTATCACGTGAAATGCCAGTGATAAACACAACATAAATTAATTCTTGGAATTTATGACAAATATAAATCAGAGAAAGCAAAGATAAAAATACTGGCATGGAAGTTATGAAACTGAAGGGGTGGCGGAGGAAGAGTGAGGGGGGAGAGGGGAGTAGACCAAAAGGGCAGAGAAGATAAATGTGTTCAGAGTATTCCCCGTAGATTTTATATCTGTGAGTCCTGGATTTCTTTCAGAACAAAATGTTCTGGTGAGGGACTTGCGTGCTCACAGGACAAGGTTTACACAAACTGCCACCCACACTGCTTCCCCATAGGAGCCTTCCTCGTGGCTCCTCTTGCTGATGATGAGCAGGGCTGCCCGGAGCATGTGTTAGAGTCAGTAGAGGAGGAAAACACCAGCCCAGGTGGGTAAAGGTGCCAGTCTATAGTTAAACTAGGAAAGCAACAAAACGGAACTCTGCTGTCATAGCTGTCTCGGCTGAAGATGTGAAATCCCAGTGTGGCTATGGGGAAGGTTTTGCAGGATCTTATGGGAGTTTTGTTGTTGATATCTTTCACTGTGGTTCTTAAAGCCTTTCATGAACATGAGAAGGTTCCTAATGTAAAAGTCTAGCTCTAAATCCACATTTTCTGAGAGACTAAAGCTGTCTGGATCTGAAGTTTGGGGCTGGCTGGTTATAGGTGGTCTCAAATCAGGAAGTCTGCTCCTGGATGAAGTTTTTTGAAACCTGAAAAGTGAGTAATCCAATGAAATGGTCCAAATACTTGATCTAGATCAAACATTGTGTCATCTGGCAGAGCTAGAGAGAAAGCATTCAGCCTGCATTTCTCACCCTAGTTCCAGACCGTGCTCCCTTATTTTGAAATCGTGGAAAATTTTGTCAAATCAATACCAGTCTGAACAATGTGCACTGCTCTTTGTGTCAGATTCATAACAGCATGCTTTTATCCAGGAAATGTGAGTTTATAACCAGTCTTTCTGTTGCTCTTTATAACTAACACTTGTCTTGGACTTCCCCTTGTAAAAAATTATCTCAAGTGTTTCGAACTTTGACAAATTTTAAGTGTTCCTGCTGGGTGTCTGCCACAAGATGAACATTTTTGAAAAGTTCCAGCAAAAAAAACCTGCTCATCCTGTATAAAGTGGGAACAGGGAGAGGGAGAGAAAGAAGGAGGAATAATTCAGTGGTGAGCATTAAGCTCTGGCTACTCCAAAATTTTGGGGGCTTGGTTTTGCACTTCAATATTCCTTTTAGTTTTTGTACTTGTTGTTTCTGTCTCTTTTTGCCTGGATATTTCTAGATTCTGCCTCTCTTACCATGCTGGTAGGAGGATACAAGTGCATCCCTAAGTGTCTTTGTAATTAAATGAATTGGTCTGGATCCTAACTTAATTTTATTTATTTTTCATCTAATATATTTCTGTTGCCTTTAGTTAAAATTACTCCAGATTTGCCGAGAAATTGTTCTTATATTCTTTCTGGTGTTCTGTTTTCTGTTCTGGGAGATGGTGAGATAAACTGAGCTTTCCTGCCTGTGGTTATCTGATCCTTCGCCTGGCTGGTGCTGCCCGCAGGGAATGGCAGCTCCCTCCTGGTGCTCCGCAGCTCAGCTTCCCCAAGCTGCTGGACTCCTTATCCTGCAGCTTCCCAGGAATGCAGTCGCTCTCCCCTCCAGAGGGTTAGCAGCTACTCCTGGGTTCTCTGTCTAGCACAATTATATTATGCTGGACAGTGTCTGGAGTTTTCTGTTGCAAACACCTGCAAAAGCAAACGAGCCAGATCCTCAGTTTGTGACTTAGAACCCCAGAAGCAAAACATTTTGGGAATGAAAGAGTGACTGGTTAAAAGACAGGTTTGCAGCATTATGAAATGGAAAATAATGCAATCTGAAAAATTTCCAGGAGCAGAATGAAGCAATGGTTATTAAACCAGAAATCATACTAGGCTATATTACCTTAGCTGAACACAGTTCACACCTCCACTGAACTCGCGTCTAAAAAGGGAAGAAAAACCTTCCTGACCATTATCGTGTAATAAGCAAGTTCCAATTTGTCTGATAAAATTTCAAGCAATATAGTGAACATTCATAAAATATGCATTTGTTTAATTTGATATTTTTGTTGAGAGTGGAGGTAGTGTCTTTAAAATTTTGTATTGGTTCTTGTTGCAAAAAAAGAAGTTTTTTTGTTATTCTGCTTCAATATTTCCCAGACAAGTATAACCATCTGGCACGTTTTCTTTAGGGAAGTGATTGCTCATTAGAAGTTTGCATCTCTATTTTTCCAAAATTGTATTTTCACATTAGATAGAGGATTTAACCTATATGTATCCATTTGATACACTGAATCTGTCACCAAGGCCTGACCCTCATCCTCAAAGTATATTTTGATGAAAACATTTTTGTGCTTTAGGGGGGGAAAAAGGGTCTTATTTTGTTTATTCATCAGAGTAGTAAATACACTGACTTTTGGCATCTATTTCCTTCTAAAAATCACTTAAGAGAGTAAAAATTGAAGTCAATAGTCTTCAGATTTTCCTTCCTGTACTTTGAAGCCTTGCTTGAGCCAAGCAAAAGGAATCTTTTTTTAGTTTTTTTTCTTGCATCTCTGTCATGTCTGGATGGGGAGACATTTTCCGTACAGGAGAAGCTCAAGGCAATTGTTGAGATTTTTGGGTAGGGCACACATCCAAAGGTTGTCCATGCCGTTTACAATTTCTCTCCAGCACTGTTCAATCATCAAGCGATGAAAAATTTCCTTTTCATAGCAGAAGTACAAGCCCACTCTGGCATCTCTTGCAGATTAACATCCTGTGGGCATTCCCCAGCCTGAAATTATGTTAAAACCAATTATGGTAACAGACCTTAGGCTGACTTCTTTAACTCCTGTCTTCCACTTAAGATTAAAACAGGGCTGAATGTGCTTAAATATAGTTTGAAACAACTATTGCCATGAACACAAATATTCTGTTGAATAAGACAAGGAAAATTCTTCATTTCCTCAGGTGCAGCTGCAGTGCCTCTGTTCTCTGCTGTTACAAACTTTCCTGGTACGTTCTGGGAACCAATTGCTTTTCAGTTCCCTAGGTTGAAGACGTACATCCCATGTGAGCAGGACATATTCCTGTGTCCTTATGGCTGGCAGATTATTGGCATGTGAGCGTTCTCAGACCCTGCAATGCAGCTTGGGAAACCTGTTCTCTGAAAGCTGCGGATTTCAGGCATGATAGATATATTCATTTGCAAAAAGCACTTATCACTTGTCTCACGCCACTGCTAGTACAGCAACTGACTTCCTCCCACCAGCCTGGATTGCTACCAGCCTGTAGGCAATGTCCAGATGGCAGGAAAATATTTTTTTCAGAATTAGTATGTGAAGCAAGTTCAGCAAACAGCTCGTTCTGCTCCCCAGTTAAAACTGTATGGGAGATGGGGGATGGCACATTGGTGTAGGACAAAGTGAGAGTCCTGAATGAAGACTGTTTCTTCTTCTCTTCATCCAGCAAAACACACAATACATTTCGTAGTCAGGAATTGTGTGAATAGCAATTCATATCTAAAAAGTTTTTAGTTATTGATTACAGGTTTTGTTGTGGGTTTTTTTTTTTAATATCGAAGAGTTATATCAAGTTAACTGCCTTGAAATTTTTTCTCTCTTCATAAATTCTGAGAACTTGGGACTGGCAAGCAATTGCAAACAACTGCAGTTTAGTAGAATAGTGCAAGAGTGTGAGATTTCCTCTGTCTGACAAATGGTGAACAACTTCACTAACCAAGATTTTTCCCTTTTCAAACTTGAATCTTGACATAAGAGTCAGGTGATGATGCTGTGAAGAAACACCATCACAACAAAATTACCTTCTTTCTTTGTTTATTGGAGTGAAGAAATGAAATTCCTTTGGTTGGCATAGAAGTAAATATGGTATGCCTTCCTGTATCTCGTTCTTGAGGAATCCCTTTGATATCAGTGGATTCATTTGTGGTACAGAATACCATCTGTGATGCCTAGGGGTTCCAGAAATTAACCTCTGCTGGCTAAATGCAAATTATTATTTTTATTCTGAAACTGGGCTAAGGTAACACTAACCTTTTAGCCTGAAGGTTTGACTGCACCTTGTACAAACCTTTACAGTGTCGTCTGGTTACTGATAGTGCTGCAGATGCTGTGGTACGGGCTTTCATTGCAGAATAGAGACCTCAGGTTCCAGGCAGGAATAACTGATATTATTCTTATTATCCATATAATTTAGCTAGTTTAAAGCTAATCTAAACGCATCAATAGAAGTTCTGATTGTCTTTCCATACTACAAAGTAGACATAATCTTTAGAAACAGTGGTCTAGAAGTGGCAATGCTTATATTTACGCCTGGAAAAATAATTACTGTCACATTATGGCTTCTGTATATGCAAGTAGTTTTTTTTCTGCTGTCTTTCAGGCAGAGAATCTTTGTTTAGTTTTTATCCTGTGTTCTGGCTTGTTTATTTGATAATCTATCGCTATACACATTTCTGTAATTTCTCAGAATTTTCACAGACTACATGAATTTTAGTCATCTTCAATTAAAGCCCCAGCTTTAGGACGTGTAAAGAGGTCTGAAATCTTGATTATTATTTTATTTTTTCAAGTAAGCTTCGTCAAGAAACCTGTATGCTTTGAAAAAAAACCAAAACAGAACAGTGCCTGTAAGTTCAGAGGCTAGAAAGCAACTGAAAAGAAAATCAAGTCTATGTATTTGAGAAAAAGAGAAGTCATGTAATGACTGGTGAATGCTCAGGGTGGGCAACACATTTTATTTTGTCCTAATTCAACTACTCTCCTGGGGAAATACATTAATACACATTTATGTAATATTCTCAATCACCAGCATCTCTCTTGTGCCATATAGTGATTTCTGAACATGGGTTCGTCTCAGAACCCTTTAGAAAAATCACCTGGAGTGATTATGGTAAGTATCATTTCCCCAAGAGCAAGCACCTTTCCATGGTTTTCAAGGTAAGATATGTGCTTTCACTAACAAGGATTCTTTATTGGATAAGCACTGGAGAGGAACTCGAGACCTGAGATCCAATTCAACTTTGCCATTAGGCAGTGAAATTAGTTTGGGCAAGACACTTGATCTTCCTGCATCTCAGCTTCTGAGCGTATGAAGTATCTCTATCTCGCTATCTGCCTGAGGCACTGTAGCTAAGAAATTTTATTCGGTTTTCCTTGTGTTTGATATTTCTTCCTAATAACTCCATATTTAGCAATTAAAGATAAGTGCTAAAACCATTTTTTTTCTGTTAACAACAATGGTAGTCTTGCACATACAGTAGTCTAGTGCAATTTTTGGCACAGCTTTTTCATTTAAAAGTTTCACAATATCATACTGGCACTCAATTTTGTTGCTTTTTGAGCAGACACAAAATGAGTGTGCCTTAAGTCATCTTTTTGGCTGCTTCTGTTTCTTTCCCAAGTTTTTGTCTTGGTTAATTTCTGAATGTTTGGGTAATTGTCAGTCAGTATGCACATATGGTTTCTTTTTGCTTCCCACGTTACAATCCTTTGGCTGGTATAACGCTTTTACATCCCTGTGCATGTGTGTTGGTAAATGGAGGTGTATGTGCAGTCATGCACGTGTGCTTGTATGTGCCCCTTCCATCAGCTGGGTAGTAGTAGCCAATGCTCATAGAACCCTGAAAGGCCACAAACTCCAAGTCACGGGAGAGAGATTTCTTTGCAAATTGGCCTGATTTGGATGTAAGTGGTTCCTTGCTTGTGTTGGAATGAAGCCTTAAATCCGAAGCATGTTGGCTTTACAGGAGACAAGTTATCAAAGCGTCTCTGTCCCTTCTTGACACTTAAGGATGCTTCACTCCTCCCTCACGGGGGACCATTAGTTAAACACAGTACAGGAAACTTTACTTACTTGTACATACAGAATAAATTAAAAAAAAATGTCTTTTCCAGGATTTTTAAAAACAAATAAATAGCAAAGCTATTGTACATCTCAATGTTCTGCCACTAGAGTGCACCAGAATGTTTGGTTGTGGTGCGCTGATTGCAGTAACTCTCCTCACCTTAAAAGAGTGTTATTTTATGCTGTAGAAATCTCTGCTAAAATGTCTGTGTGATTTTAACCCAGTTTTAATGTGTCTAATGAGAAAATATTTGTTTCTAGTTGTGTCATATCTGAAGGTATAACTTGAGGTTTAGGCTTTCAATAGTTAAAACCCAGTACTTTCACAATTTCTTCCACAAAAGCTAAATGAACTTGCTAATACTGCCAACAGATGTTTTGAGCTTTTGAGTTTGTAACACTGGATTTTGTTGAGCAAGTCAAAAGTATGATTGGAGAGACAATTCTGACAGTTCTTCCTAGTCAGAATTGCAACTAATGTGATTGTATCGGCATTTGAGTTGAGAGATTAAAGTCTGATCATAAGATTATTGTCAAAAGAGAAACAATCATTAAAAAGACCTGAAAGTTGGGGCAGATTTCAGGTAGGGACTTCTTTGCTTGCTTGCCTCTTGTTTTTTTTTTTTTTTAGCAGTGGTAATACTGCAAGCTCAATTTGAATGGAAGTGCTGATTTAGCTGTGCTTGAAAATGAGAGAACACGTGACAGAATTAAATTCTGTCCCCACTTCTAGCAATAGCAAAACTTACATTGATTTTAGTGAAGCCAGGGTTTTATTTTCAGTGTCGGGGAGAAGAAATATCTTTAGCACAAAGGTAATGCTGTGGGGAGGGAACTTATGCTTCAAAAGGAGCTGTATCTTTTCTATACTGTTCAGAAAGGTTCTCCAGATCCTCATCACAACAGTAGCTGGTAGTCTCTTCCCGTGTTTGCAAGGCTGACCTTGGTGGCAGCACTATTGCAACCTCCATTCTGTCACCTCATGACACACGAGAACTAGAGCAAGCTGTGCCCCTGAGGGTGCCTGAAAGTCCTCTTTAGTAAGGAACCTAAATCAAAGGATCTTAGAAAATGCTTTTGTGTAGTGGAGGATGTGCAAGCCAGTAGACATAAAATACAATTAAAAATGTGGGAGAGTAATATGAATTGTGTTTGTTCTCCCACCCTGGCTCATGAAACTTTAGGGATACTGATTCCCTGAAGACAAACCCATATGAAATATTCTGGACTTTCAGAGTGGTGAAAGAGAGATTTATGGGTTCTGCCATGTTAACCAATAGCCTGTATTTCTAATTTGAAACATTAGGTTTTGATTATTGTAGAAATAAAGACCCAGGCTATAAGTCTATCAAGCATACTGATTTCTGTAACTTCATTTACCTTGATACTTTTATCTGTACGTTCACAGGTAAAGAGTCAATAATATTTCAATACATTAATATCACAGCAGCAGGCAACAGAACTCTGCTTCTAGACAATACATCATTAGATTCCAAGTGTCTTTTGAACAGTAGTATTTTGATCTACCTACCTTTCTTTCTAATTGCAGATATATCAGTGATAACACTGTTTATTCTTTTTCAGGACTCATTAGAAAGTTATTGATCCTGAGCTAAGAACGTTCATTTTAGTGTTGTAGCACTTAATTTATCCATAAAAGGCATACAGAGACTTCAGTAAAATCCAGGTACCTAATTGCCTAAAGGTCCGATATAATTAGTGGTGGTTGAAGAAATAACCAATAGACAATCCCCGTGGATTTTTAGACCTACCTCCCCTTGCCATATTAAAAAAAAAAATTGTCTTAGGACCTATAAAAAGAGAAAAGAACAAAAAATACAACAAATAATCATCAGCTTGCTGTAATGATCATGAAGATCTGCAAGACACGGTATTAATTTCAGTGGGTTTGATTCAAGACCCAGTCCTCAGTCCAGAAAATAAAGAACAAAAATACCAAAACACTTGAGTATGTAAAATGTACTGAAATAAATCTGCGTTAGCAAATCCCTTATAATTTTTATGTAAGCACCTCCTTTGGTCTCATTCAGTAGCAGGAGACTTGTGTGCTTGAAATTAAGCACTGGATTAAATAATGTGATGAATAGACATGACCTGATAAATGTGGAACAATTACCTCTTCCAGAGTCCAGAAAAAGCTCAAATTCTCACCTGCCAACTACTTATTAGCAGGAGAAAAAAAAAAAAAAATTAATTTTTTTTCTGGTGATGTCACAGCAGCAAAATGAAGTCACCCAAACATTTCCAAAGTGACTAAATGACATTTTCTATAGAATTCCATTCTATAACATTCATTCTGTAACATGCAGAGTACTGTTAAAAGTGAAAGAGGAATTTCTATGTCATCAGAAGTCGTTTGTTTGTTTGTTTTCAAAATCTCAATTTCTTCAGAGTATTTTCTAGTATATCTTTTAATTCTTTTTTATACTATTGCTTTACATTGAAATAGAGAAGATCTAAAGGATCATTTTCACTTATGTTTTAAAGCACATTATCCAACTGTGTTTCTCTTAGCTGTGCTTAACTCACGGTTTGCATCTGTGGCAATAAATATCAAATTAAAAAAAAAAGTGAAGGAAACTCCATTGTAGTAATTTGATTACTCTGGAAATAAAGCGGTGGATTACTAAAATCTAATTTGGAAGTGATGAAGTGCATGTGATAGCCAAGTAATTATTTCTGCAGTCCTTGTCCATGGGGAGAACAGAATTATTGGACACTACACCATGTTAATGATGCCATGGTTTGACATTCGCACGAACATGCAGAAACACTGTCTTTTGAGTACATGTTGTGACAACAATTTTTGTCCAAAAGTCTCTATTAATATGTGCAGCAAAGGCAGTCTGCATTGGAAGCTTTTGTTGCTGTTATATTTTTGCAGGATAAAACCAAAACATGATGTCATGGTCAGAATTTAACTTTATGCCTGAGCTCACGTGCAGAAGATAAAGTAGTATGGGGGGAGTTGTAGAAAGAAAAATTATGCAAGTGTGAAGTATGGAACATTTTCAATTAAATATAAAAAAAAAAACCCCAGACAACGTTGTAATTAAAACATTTGGACTTGAGTGTATGTCATGCATTTCTACTGTCACCCTCAATGTAAGCTCACAAGTGGGGAGTCCTACTTTTGGGATGATGACAGCTGTGCAAAAGGAATTGTACTGTTTAATCCAGCCTACTTGGGACCTGCCTTGGCCATTCTGCGTCATCCTTCCCAGGCCAGGTACTTACATCTCTCCATTGGCTAAAGGGAGCCCAAAATGTTTTACATACTTTGTCTCAAAATTATCAGAATAAGGATAGCTTTAGTATCATCATTTCCCCTGCTCTGAAGAAATGCTTTTCACAGTGCTGGAGAGGAATCAACACTTTCCTTTGCTGTCTCTCGAGAGTCTGGCTGCTCCAGAGCATGTAAATGGTACAGTGAAGGCACAAGAAAAGCTACTATTGGGAACATCTGCAAATACTAATCATATACATCGTTATAAGAAAAGTAACATTTACAAAAAGATCGACAGAAGTACTTTGAACATCCATTTTCCACCATCACCATGTCAAAGCTGGAAAGGATCTCCAGCGTTTGAGAGATGATTTAGAAAGATTTCTTCTTTCTTTCTGGCCTGAGACTTTGCAATTTCTATAAAATAAAAATTTATTTTAAACAGAAAACCTAGAGTGAGTGTCCCAATACTGAAAATTTATTTATGTTTTATAGAATTACATTTACAAGCCTGATATAGTTATGAAATGTACTTTCTCAAGCTAGTTATGAGACTCTAATGGGTTAAATTAACCAGGCTGTATAAATGTGAGCTGAACATATGGTCAGGCCCTCTGAGAGTTTTAAAAAGCAAATGTCTGCTAAAAGAAGTAAAGTCCAGCTTTCTGAGAGTGTGTTGTCAGCATGAAAAGAGTCCTCCTATTTACCATGATGAAAAAAGGGGAACATCCACAATTATTTCACCTCTCTGGTTGCGCACAATGAAATGGGAGGAAAATTAATGTTTAAGTAGGGACAAAAAGGTAAAGAAGTGGAAAATCCATTTGGGGAAACTGGTGTGAAGAGTTGTGGGGGAGAGAAGAAATTTAGAGGAACTCTAAAATGCAGTCCTTCAAACTGCTGCAAAGGTTTTGATTTCTAATAAAATTATTTTTGTTTTTACTCCTCACTATAACATATCAGACCTAATGAGATGAACGTGCCAAAAAAACAATCTTTCAAAATGAAAGGTCTGTTTTAAAAGTCTTACCAGTTGTTGGACCACAAGTTTTAGAACTGATCAAAGATATCAGAGGTTTTTGTGCTGTTTGAAAGATGATAAAATAAATGTCTGAACCGTGACATCTATGTGATTTCTGAGTAAAAGATATTTTTATCTCCTCTTCCATTTATTGTAAAGAAATACTGTCAAACAAAAAAGTGCTAGTGTGGATACTTCTTTTATTTTAAATCAGTTTCAACCTAAAAGTTTTGATTTTAGTTTTAATAGCAAACTCCATTGTCCTGAAAATCTATTTGACAAAGTGCATATATTTTTCCCAGTGTTCTCCCTTAACTTACAAATTGAAAATTAGTTTAACTTGATAGTGATTGAAGATGCTAGAAGTCATAGGTCTTCTAAACAATAGACAAGTAATATTTTTCCCTATTGGATTTTCATCCACAGGAGAAAATTACTGCCATTTTGTCTCGAAGATGGCAATTCAAATGGAGGCTAGAACAAAGCAGTCAAGGACACAACAGCGTGTTGAGAATGAAAGATCCTTTTAGAGTCCTTTCCTACACTTTCTCTATTGTCTCCGAGTAATAACTGAGATACGAGGACAGGAAAGTATCTGTGTTTCTAGAAGTACTATTTTAAAGTTAATGCTTGATAAAGAAAGGTTTTGTTGACCCTTATAATCAAATTAGTGCCTGTGTAGGGTGAATCAAAGCTAAATAATGTAAATAAAAGGATTTTGCTGATTATAGCTGATGCTTAATAATTGTTTTTTTCCTTCTAGGGGAAGTTTACCGAGGATACTTTCACCGATTTTGTCTGCTGGCATGTAAGTAACATCCACTTTATTATATAAAGACCTGAGACAATGAAAAACATTTTTGCTGAACAAAACAAAAAAAGAATCAACTCTTTATACAGCCAACAACCTGTCAATCCCCTTCATCTTCTACATGTTAAAAAATCTAGTATTACTTGACTGAATTTCACTTTTTCTTGTGAAAATTAATGAAAATAAAAGTAATATCAGCCTCAAAATAATATACTACTTTGCTATTTGGCTTTAGGTTTTTTGTCATCAAGAACAGATCAAATTATTATGATAATTTTAACTCACTCAGACCACTACTTTAAATGCAAAATATTGCACTAATTGTCAGAGTCATGTCAGGGTCTTTAAACTAGTCTTAAAGTAACTTATAATAACATGTGTGTGTTTCCCTATATGAAAAAATAGGGTGATGGCAAAGGAATGTGGAGATGGACGTGGAAGCAATTCTTTGCTGTCCAGTTTAACGTGGTTCTGTTTAATACCTGTGAAATTGTGAGTTTGCCAGTCAGCTTCAGTGGGTCAACATGAAGTTTAGCACATTCTTCATAATCCATTGAAATTTTTCCTTTTGCGTTTACTTCAGTAAGCAAAATTATTCGCATTTAATTTTGTCAATGTATCGTATGTTTGAAAAACAGGATTGGACTGGGCTGGCTGTTAAGTAAGCTAAAGTCTAGAAAAGAAGAGAGAAATTCTGGCCCAATACCTAATTCCTATGAAAGGTCTTAGAGTTTTAGGATACCAAATGTAGGTCCAAAGGTACCAAGGAGGGACATAGAGCAGTAGCTTTAACTTTTATCAGAATCTTTCCAGGCTTGTAGCTCTACTCTCTTCTTTGACTAGTTCCACTTGCCAAGGTGAGAAAAAAAATAAAAGTTCAGGGAAGCCACATGTATCTCTGATGATATTCATTTGGGGCTCACAGGTGTTGTGCTGTTGGGGTTTGATTTCATTGTGTTGGAACTTTTTATTCTAATGAACACTGTAGTTGCACAACTACCCTACTTAAGAACTTAATGGTTTAAAGGTGGGATTATTTAGAATGTGTATACCAAATACCTGATAATTGTAGCTCTTGGAAAATACCATTTTCCATATTCACACTGCCAAAACTGTGACTGTACTTTTTAGAATTTGAGCATACAAATGCCCATTTGTATTAGACATGTTGGTAATTTCAGAGATCACGTGATTTCTGACAGCTCTTTCATTCTAGTCTGATATAAAAATCAGGTGTGTACAACTCTGTGCAGATTAATGCAGTTTATCAGTCACACTCCAAGACAATTTACAAAGTCTGGGATAGACAGCGTTCCTCCTATTAAAATATTAATTTTTCTTCTAGAGAAGGCTTTTCAGACTCTTTATTAGCTCTGGGACAAATTTCATTTTCAATTAAATGAGTATAAATCCCCATATGTATGAACGAGTAGTTTGGGGCCTTTAATACATCATTTTTCAAGAAGTTTTCTTCAGTTGAAGTTCACACCCTGTGAATAGCATTTTTTAAAATAACTTTCACTTGTATTTTTTTAATCAAATCTATTCTTACTTCTGAAGTACTTGGAAAGCTCAAGCTTTTGGCTGGCATTGGATATTAATAAACCAGACCTTCTTCTAGTTATGCAAAACCAGATGATTTACCTTGCATCTCAACTTTTGCATTGGCGCTCAGGTCCTGGAATTGTTTGAATTCTTGCTGGCTCACTAGTGATTTTTTTATGTGCTTTCTTTTCATCTGGAGACATCTGCGTTCAGGTTTGTGATGGAGTGTGAAGTGAAATCATTGGAGAAACTACAATATGCATGTGAGCTTGACTGGGGGTAAGGAAAGGGGGATGGTATTTTTAGTGGTTCAGAAAAGTTTGCTCTGGCCTTTTCTCTAGTCATCTTTTCCTATCACCAGCCTTCAAACAATGTCTGCTTCTAGTGTTTGTGAGGAGACTGTTCATTAAGAAGTTCACAAACATGACTCCCAGCATTCAAAAAATTGTGATGGAGAGCATTGTATCCATGATTACCAAAATAAATTGAAATGCAATAGCGTTCTGAGATGCCCATCTGCATCGCTCTGACAGCATGTATCAGTGGCCAGAATGGTTTAGTTCCCATTGTGAATAGCTTTCATGTTTATACAGAGTGAGGATTAGGTCTTGCAAGTGTTATCTCCAAAAGCACTGCGGAGTCAAAGCCCAAAAGCCATTTTCCTGCAGGGTCAGTCTATATGTATGTAATTTGCTTTTAACTCATTTTTCATGGCGTAAATAACCTGTGGTAGGCATTATAGGTTTCAAATGCCATATATATATCCCTACAACCAATTCTTATATTGTTTCATGGTAAAGTCAGATATTTTGTGTGGCATATGTAAGAAAGACTCTTTGTTACCTGGTTTAAAACTTTGAGCTATGCTAAGGCAGTAGGGATCTCTAAGGCACAAGCAGCATGTTAGTGGCATGGAGTATGTATGTTCTTATAGAAACTAGCAACAAGCCCGTGTATTCAAATAACCATTGATCCTTTCTCCATGGAAGTTACTGGAGTGATACAGCAGGAAGCATGGAATACCTTGAAAAAATCACTTATCCATAATGACACAGGAGAGCAAGCCTCCTAGAAAACTTCTATTAGACACCTAGAAACAATCTGAAACCATCCTGCTGTGCAGGAAGGTGCAGAGGGGTCACATAACTCACTGGCTTGCAAATATGACACTGATAAATTTGCATTCGTCTTTACTCGTATGCCAAGACAACGCTAATTGAAGATCTTCAGGGACAAGCCTGTAGTTCTTCCTTTTGTACTGACACAAGGATTTGGTTCTGCATACCATCCTCCTAATTCTGCTGGTATTTAGCTTTTCAGATATAAAGAAAAGTATATTTCTTGTAACATGATTAACTAACAGTGTAAGAAAACATTAAAAGTAATAATATAGCAGTGATAGAGGAGTAAAAAAATTTTTTCCCCTTAAAACATTCAGCATTTTAAATGACATATTCAGGTGGTTTTCTGAAACAAGCTTTGTGAAACATACCCAATGGCTTATAAATTCTGGCTGCAAGCCACTGCATACAGTTAATACATATGTTAAAATGCACACAATGCGTCTCACTTTCCACTAATGAGATTTCAAAATCCGTCCTGATTTGCTGCTGTTTACACAGGGAAATTAAAAAATTGATTGGTTACTTCCTCCCCTGGATTTCTCCACCTTGACCGGCCGCTCGCCGTGGCTAGGCAACCGTGCAGCCCCTTTGGAGCAAGTAGCAGACCTCGTAGCAGCAGGGACTGTGAGGAAAGAGGCTCTGGGATCAATTAAAATGCCAGGCTTTTCCAGGCTGTTTTCCAGAGCATCTGTGCATGATTCCACATAAATTGAGAGAATTAAAGATCAGACAAAGGTAAACACAGCCATGCTTTGCTTAGTATTGAATTAAAATGAGTGGATGAAATATGACAAGACCATTCAGCCTGAAGCTGCGTTTACAGCCTCCATTTTATTTATTTACATCCAGTTGCTTTATTATTGCAGGTATGTCGTAGTTATAGGCGATTTGAGTCATTGTTTGGGTGTGAAGTATATCTGGTAGTTTAAAACACAACGCTGTAGCTATTGTGAAATGGTATGTGACAATATACATTACCATAGTAAAGTGCTGGCTTTCTTTGTACAGCGTATACTTCTCACAAAAAATTCTTTCTCAAAAAAAAAAACCCAAAAAAACAACAAACCCATAACCAAAGAAAATGTTTTGCTATTAGTCATACACTCAACCAATTCTGATGTTCTATATCCTGGCAGACAATTTTGATATTCAACATCCTGGCCCAGAACGCTCTATCCACAGTTGTTTAGAAAAGCCCTTTGGTGTTTTGAGGGAAGCAACAATACCTTTGCAGCAAATGAAAGGTACTGGCACATCCTTACCTCTTCATCTCGACAATAGCCTGTTCCTGGAAGAAAACAGGCTTTGTTTCTCTGCTGCATAGAGCGCAGCTCGAGCCCCTCAAGCGCTGCAGCGCTCCATAGAAGAGATCAAGGTGAAGAAACAGTCAGCACCTTTTGTTGCTGTGTATGGGTGGGGAACAGAAGCAGATGTCACAGGGAGGTGACGGGATACTGCCATGCAGCTCACAGGAAGCACTGTCTACAAGAATAAGGAACTCAGAACGAGAGAAACCACAGAAACAGATCTTGAATTAACAAGTCATGCAGTGCTGTGTAGAAACGATTAAGAGAGCACTCCAGTTAAATCCAAAATGATAAAAAAACCCATCAGGCATACAAAAATGCATCTAAAAAGGAACGGTTCAGGGGCAAAAAAAGTTTACCTTGAAATAAAGCCACATGAAAACCATGCCTGTGAATCCCTTATGCTGTCAGATTCTGATATATATCTCAGAATAATGTAATTCTTTAAATAATGTAGTTCCTTAAAAAGACAGGGATTTTCAAAATTCGTTGAAGGCATTCAACTCTACCAGTCACCTTTCCAGCCTCCTTCAAAGTTTCAGCTGAAACAGTTTTACCACAACACATCTTTCTGTCTCCAGAGACCATAAATGAACCTAATTGACCTTAACCTGCCTTTGGTGAGAAGATAGGGGTTTAGGTTGCTCAGAAATATATATATGACATGGTGCAAGTTTTATTGTTCTATATAACAAACTGTATATTTAGGAAGGGAGAGAGATGTATAAAGCTCAGATACTGATCATGGCAGCTGACAATTGTCTGTTGTTAGGAGTGCAGGAGAGAGATGCCAGTCGGAGAGAGGAAAGAATGGTTTCTTCCAGGTTCTGGCAGTTTATCTTTTGCTGCTGCTGCCGCCTTCTCAAGACTAGATCATAGATCACATCTAGTGCCAGCAAGCTTCTGCTGCTTGAGAAAGGTGGTGTCTTTTTCTCCTGAATACAGTTCTATGGTCTTTTGAGATCTGATATTTCTTTAAAGCAATGCCTTTTTGTAATAGGATTATGTCCATTTATTTTTTCTAGTAGTCTGACTATATGAAATTGCTGGCTATTGATATTTTCAGCACTATCATCTGGCTTACCAGCAACAAACCTGCTTTATAACTTTATAGAATTTGTGTTCTTAAGCTGTGGAAAAGTACTACCTTTTGTTTGAGACTCTTAACAGGATAAGAGCAGAAAGTTTGTAAAAATCCACTCTCAGCATCTTGATAAGCTTACAAAGAACAACTTACCTTATTTTTAGTTCTTAATGGGTAAATGCTAATTTAAAATATGCCAAGAGCATAAAAACAAATTGCCTAATCCTTCAGATGAGTACATATGGGTACTTTGTATCATATGGCTTAACAGTTATATGGATGCTGTTTTTACAGGCTGAGTGAAAATATCCAAAATGTTAGCATCGTATGATTATATTACAAATGCAGACTTCAAAAATCTTTAACTACTTCTTCTGTCTGTGTGCTCTGCTTTGAGCTTAATTATGTGTACCTCCACCAGGAACCACTACCTTAACAGAAAAAAAAAATTATTTGAAATGGCTCATGGATCAGTAAATAAAACTATTTTAGTCTTTTGGTATTGAACTAATGGCCTTTGCAGGTGACTGCCAAAGTAGTTTTCAATTTTCCCTTTCTTTTCAAGAGAATAAAAAATAATTTATTCTGCTTTCCTAGAGAGCTTTCAGAAACTCCTCAGGTTGGCATATTTTCTGAGCTGGAAACCAATATCATTAATTTCTTCTGTCTTTCCATTAATCCAAATGTTTGTTGAGAGAATACTCTTTGCTCCACCCTCTCCTTAGCTGGATAAAATCTTGATTCATATCAAAAGGCAAGACTGGAAAAAAGGGCACTGACTTGTCTGCAGCTTCTTTAGAGCCAGCTCACCATCTGCTGCTATATTAGGTTTTGGTAAGAAAAGTAATTTTCTAAGCCTAGTAGATTCTTACACATGTCCTAATCCATTTTTAGAAAGAGCACCGGCATGTGTACTGAGTGTAGTGTACAGTTGCTGTAGAGCAGTTTTATATAATAGCTCATTTGATTATGATTAAAACTGAACTTTTCCTCCAAATGCTGGATGAAAATTGCCTGGAGCAGCATCTGCATCCATGTTAAACAGTAATTAACACACTGAGTTAGCACCTCAGATGGTGTATTGTGACTGCCTCCCTTTTTCTGCAAACACAACTGTTGTCTTAATATTTCAAGTAATGAGCACTTTATTTCAAAAAGTATAAAAATACATTTTAAACATCTTCTAGCCAGCACTTTTTCTGTCTTAAGTAGATTTTTATGTCTCAAGGAGGACAATTTGAATTCCAGATTGCAAAATGTGCATTTCATTATAGACTGAAATAATAACATTCATTACACTTTTATTGCTTTTATGATTGTTATACATTAAAAAATTTTCAAATCACTGTTATAGGAACATTTACAAGATCTGATATTCCTTTTACACAAAACGTGCCCACAGTCAGGGAAATGTGTGGCTGTTGGGCAGCACAATAAGGATTCTGAACTTGTGGTGGCTGGTGTTTTGCCATATGTGGTTCAAGAGGATGCAGTCCCTGCTCCATCCCTCTGTGCCTCTGGCTGGCTCTCCCTCTGTGAACTGACAGGATATTGGAATTGACAGGGTTTCTGCAGGACCGAAGCCAACAGGAGCACCAAAGGGCCTGCATGAAATATATACTCTTGTTTGGGTGATGGTGGGCTGTCCAGCTTGGAAGCCTAGACCTCTTCTCAAGCATACAAATTAGAAAGGAAAATGCTCTAAAACAAAAACATGTCTGTTTTAGAGGAAGACAGCACACTTGGAGAGAGGGGAGGGGAAAGGGTACCGTGTTAGTCTTGAACATCTCTCCTCAACCATTACAGTTGGACATGGTGCTTTGACCCTTCGGACTCCTGTGCAGTGCTTCAGCAGCACCAAGCAGCCTCCAAACCCCACTACAGGAAGATTCTCCAGGCTGGAGAGGATCCTCAGGTGGCACAGAGCTTTTCCCGGTTGTACCAGAGAATCAAAGTTCTCCCAGCACATCTTTCAAACCGTCAGTCATACTAACTGCCTTAACAATTTAGAGGAAAAAAATCAGACATTCCTGAATGTTCAGAGGAAGAAAGCATATGTATGTTTTTCAAAGCACATTGCTCAGTTTAACACATGCAGTTCCCAATAAAAGCGGTGGTATACCTGGCCAAAAACCTTAGCAGCTCTTTGAAAATTTGCCCCTAATGTGAATAACCATAAAGTATATTTAAGTGCAGACGAATATGCTTCTACTGCACCAGCAATTGTAAAAATAAAATGTCTCCCACTGCTGCCAATGCATTACCCTGAAAGATTACTACAACACATGTGCTCACAAACGCAGCGCAGATATAGTCTAAACTTGGCTTACTACAGCAAACCACAGCAACACTTTCCAAGAAATGGTTTAATTGTGTTGGCCTTAAAGGTTATTCGTACGCTTGGCAGACGACCCGAATAACAGAATGCCGTGAACACACAGAGTGGCCATGGCTGCTCCAGTTTCTGTTGCTGTCTCTGTGCACCACCCAACACGGCATCTAATCCTTCTGTGTGCAATCGCTCCGGGCAGCGGCTGGGCAGCTGTTTGTCCAAGTTTTGAGTTTTCCAAGACACAAAGTAGTGTTCCTGTTCTGCTTGTGTTTCCTACAGGGCATTGAAGAGGAGTTGGTAGGAACATTTGCCAATGGCATTGACTTTCAAAATCTTCTTCTCAGCCTGCAGAAAATTGTTCATTTGAACATGATACCTCTTGTTGGTCCAGTATCATGAATGCTGGTGGCAAGAACCAAAGGGTACGCATTCTCCCACTTTGCTTTAAAGTTCCTAAAGGGCCTGAGAGCACCATAGCCATGAAATTTTGAGTTAGCAACTTCGCTGTTGAAGTATGCTTAAAAAAGAGAAGAAATATTTTCTTCTGTTCTTTGTCAAAGCACTGCAAGAACTTTCAAAACTTTATTGGCTCCTTGTATTTTGGGGAAACAGTTTTGGGGTTTGTTTTGTATGTTTGTTTGGTCTTATATTGAGAAAACTTTATGCAATTTGGAGTAGAAATGTGAACAGCAGAACACTGCTGCATTTCTCCACTTTTGGCAGCTGATTGTTTCAGGCTGGACTAGGTCCTAATCTTGTGTAAATAAGAATATATCATCACAGCAGTTCTGCACAGTATTCCTCTGTATTGTTTGAAAAGCTCCTGAGTGGATTTTCTCTGTGCATTCTGTTCTTATATTGCTCCTTAAATTTCTCCAGCTGACCGTCGCTGGTGGCAGGTTTTACCCTTAGGCAGAGCATTTAAGGCAATCAGTGCAGCACTTGGTGTGGTTTTTTGTTCTGAACGTTGGTTTCAAGTACCTCTCTTTGAATTATTAATTTGGGATAATACCTCCTGTCATCTTAGCCTGTTTGTTTTTTAAATACATCTTCTGTGAATTGATTTCAACTCCTGTGGACTCTCACCTGCCAGTAGTTACCAGATACAGATACTACCTACAAGAAGTGTTTAGTTTATTGTTTGTAAATTTTTCTCATTGTGCACATCCTGGCAATTATTCTGTACATGGAATAAATTGGATTTGCAGCTTGTAAGAATCTGCTCTTTGACCACATGTTATTAGTGGTATAGAAGTGGTAATGTAAAACTTTTTGTTCCTTCACTCAAGTGACTGTCTTTTTCAAAACTGGAGAAATAAGAGACAATACCAAATAATGGGTGTCTATCCCTTTTTTTTTTTTTTTGGTGAGTGAATGGGTGAGTGAAAATTAGAATACTGAAAATACATTTACCTTTCATGATTCATAAACTGGCTCTTGATTAGCCAGACGATCAGTTTCGTGCAATTATGAATAATGAATCAGGATCTGCCAGAAACAAAAAGTACCTAGTGAGATTCAGATTGGGGATTGTTCGTTGTTTTTGCAGTATTTGTTAGATTTTTTTGAGCAGTGTAGCAATCATTTCACATAAGTCAAAATTCATGTAGCTGTATGTCATGAATGATTTTTTTGTCTGCTTGTTTGATGGGAAATATATCTCCTTTTTAGGGTTCTTCAAACATTTCCATGCTGTACGCAGAGTTCAGGCATCTCATATCTTGTCTAACCACTGAGAACATAATGATTCTGTAGTTTCTAAGATATATGGCCATGTGCCTTCTTAGAAGGCAAGAGGCTTTCAGTGCTGTCTGGATTCTGTATAACGAGTGACAGGCATCCCCTAAGATACCACATTTCTCTGTATGCAGCTTCTTCTTCACTAGAACCAAGTGTGACCTAAAGAACTGTGTTATTCTTCATATCTATATTGCCTTAAAAAGGCATAGGATCTTGTATGAGGGTAAGTATCTACTGACAAAATGCAGGTATTGCTTCTGAATTTTCCTGTGTTTTGACTCCTGTGGAGAACATTGTCTGGTGACTTGAGTCCCAAAACATTTAGTCATCTTATTTTCAGTATCACTGTATCATCTTTTTTAGACACCTTACAGAAAATCTGTACCATCTGTTACGCTTAAGAAGGATACATATTAGTCATCTTCATACTGTCAAAATGAACTCCATGAGCAAAGAAAAAAAAAAAAGATAGTATGGAATATTAACAAGCTGAGGATGAGTTTCCATTTTGTTCCAAGAGCTGTTCCCCTCTTCCAGTCCTCTCCCCATCAGCCCCTCTACACAGGTACTTTCCTCCCCGTGCTTGGACCCAGAAGAAGGGAAGTAGTGCTGAGGCCCTCTTTTCTCTCTCTTTAGGATACTCGTTTCTCTTCTGGTGCTCGAGTACTGACAGCTGATTTTCAAACTGACTTCCCTTACTCGGAGAGCAGCGATAACATGCGTCTGCTCTTTAATAGCCTATAAGCTTATTTAGACTGCAATCACTGCATATCATTCTTGCTTATAAAAAAGGTAATGTAAATGGATGTTAGTTTGGTCAGTAAACTCACTAACTAAAATGTAAAACCTACACATCTCCTGTTAGTTAAGTTCAAGCAGGCAATACCTTCTACCAGGATCTCGGTAAAAAGCTTCCATTGCGGTTACCAGATGGAGATTTTGGAGTGTATGCACGTAGGTAGCTAAAGATAACATTTTGGGCCAAAGATCTCCTACAACATTGTTTTCTAATTATTTTATGGAGCCTTTTGTAAGTGTAATTATATTAATGGACACTAATTGCACTAATGGCCTTTTCCTGCTTTATTAGTCATGCAAAAGAACTTTGAATAATTCCTCTTCTCATTGCAGCCTAGAGAATGACTCAATGCCAGCTCCCACAGGTACCACCTAAGGCAGCGAAGGCAGGGGAAACCACAGCAATCAGATAAAATTGCTGCCTTCTAGTCTAAGTTGTATTTTATCATGCAAAAAAACCCCCCTCATTAGGGAGTGTGAAAAATTACTCACGTTCTCTACCTCTTTTATTTTCACAAAGCTGCTGCATTCCTCTGACTAATTCTAAGAGCATGCTCACATGACAGTCAACAATTTCAGATGGTCTGGATTGAGTCCTGGTAGCAAGATCCTACCACGCACACAACCAAACACGGGCTAATCGCGTATTTACATAGAGCTGCAACGTATTTTGTGCTCAGCGCTTCCTCAACCTCATTGCCACGTGTGCTTAGAGCAGCTAGTTCAATGCTAGCACAAGTCCGTCTACAAAATCCTTAAGCACCCCTTTGGCATGAGCATATACCTAGGCAAAGCTACACAGGTTTTTAAAGTCCTGGCTGCATTCTGAAGTTATACACATCTACGTGAGGGACAGGAACGATTTCTTTTGATGAACAGATATAATTACCCCTAACAGTCTCATAAATTTTTTTTAATGTTGTACTTTTAGATGATCATAGGAAAATGCATCAAAGAGTCTGGATTTTCAAATAATGAGCGCACAGGTCTGTGAACAAATTTGCTGCAAAAAAATATGTGTTTATGCCCCAGTTCTCCTGCTTGGTCCCAAAAGACAGACTCTTGT
Organism: Pterocles orientalis; assembly: GCA_011057875.1. NCBI lineage: Eukaryota > Metazoa > Chordata > Aves > Pterocliformes > Pteroclidae > Pterocles > Pterocles orientalis. The sequence goes on along the minus strand of WKFP01014207.1, from coordinate 209,365 downwards.
GCCTTTATGTAGGTTCTGTGTGCATCACCTAAATTTAAGAAAATTGTTCACCATGAATTATTTCCTGATTGCAAAATGTTAGAAAAAGACATCTGCAAAAGGAAAATAAGCCACACCAGGGTAGAATATATCTAATCAAAGAGAACTGCTATATACCAACAGCTTGCCACACAGCTTTCATAAAATCAATTTAAATTGATTGAAACACAATACAAACAGGTTACGTCCTGTGGAATCTGCACTGCAAAAATCTAGAGCAGTATACATTAGATGTAATTTACTCTTATCTCTGAAGGTTAAGAGATATTTCACCTGAGACATCTTACAAGTGATTATCTGAGATAATGTGTGGGTTGGATGTGACTTCGGTAAAATTGCATATCTGACAATAACAACCTTACATCTCTAGTTAAATTAAGTTGTTGGCTTGTCATTCATCACATCGTCTCTACTCACTTGTAATGAAAAGTTATGTCAGTCCTTTGGGAGAGAATTTAAGTAAGAAAAAATGCCTTTCATGCTAGATTTCTCCTAACAACATTTATTTGACTCTACTGAAACCCTGAGAATAACACATTCATCTTGGGTGGGTTGGGTTTTTTTATGTTCCTGTTATAATTACCTACTGAATATGTTGTGACATACAGTGTAACTTGCACCTAAATTCTGGAAGAAGAAAGATGGCACTCAGTTACTGATAAAGTTATTATGGCAAACTGTTGAGTCAAATCTAATGCAGGCTGTATTGATCATTCGTTAACAGAATTACATCCTTTCTCACTTTATTGTATAGCGGTGAATGTCACAACATAGTCAAGCAACCTAAGTGTTTCAGCAGCCGAGGTGGAAAAAAAATGCTTCTAGTGTGTGAGCTACCTAATGGTTACATGGGTTGTTTTTTTTTTTTATAGCTGCATTAATTTTTTAATTTATAAGTTTGTGCTGCTTTGGAAGCAGTTGCTATTTTACACCCATTTGAGAGTCAGCCTGTTATAAACAAAGCTAGTTATTATGCAAATTAGTATTAAGTGAATCTTTCCTCCCTTCTTTTCCTCCTACCTTTCTTCCACTTAAAGATGATTTGAAAAATAAATAGCAGCTTTTTTTGCATATGGAAAAAATATTAAAATGCTGTTTGGGTGGTTTAGCTATTTATTTTCCTGCATAGCCTTGCTAATGGCAAAATGCACTTACATACTGCTACCAACAAGTGTCCGTACTAGTTTCTCTGTTTGCAGCGTTCTCCTCTTCATATACGGCAGGAGGGCTTGGACTGTAAAGAACACCCTCATCTGGCCTGTTGACAGCTATTGTTAAAGACACAGTTTTATATATATACAGCTCATTTTTTCATCAACAATTATTAATACCATTTGCAGTTCGGATGTCTATCATCCTCCAAGTTCCAAATAAGGATACTGAGGCAAGAGGAGGTGGGCAAACGTGCTCATGCATCCGCTGCAAGGTGGCAGCATTTGCTAAAACCACATTTTCTTGATGGCCATCTTTTTCTGCACTAGTTGTGTTATTAAGGTCTTCTAATCAGAAGGGAGTGAAAGGGAGGGGGAGGAATGTGTCTTGCCAGCAGAGCTAATGGCTTAGGGCAGACAGCTACATGGGGAATAGCTTGTGGTTTGGTTTGGTAAGCCAAGGCGTAACAGCAAATGCTCCATAACCTCCCTGGAACCATTTCTATGAGACTTTTTTTTTTTAAGACAGTGCCAGTACTAGAGCCCACTAGGAAAACAAAGCATTCCTGCAAGAGTGTGACTACAGGAGGGCAAATTTAATCTCTTTTAATGACCAATGGACATTTGGAAATGGTTTGTGTCTTTGTATGTAGTTTTGTTCAGCTCTTTTAGCCAAAGAGGGAGAAAAAAATAAGGAGGAAAGAACCTGATTTTCCGAAGATATACCATCTTGTCTTGTTGTTTCAGTTAGTTAATGGACTTTAAATCTAAAACTCAGTTTCACTGTGTGAGGAGTTTTTTCTCTTTTGAGAATCTAATCTTTTTAATTTTTATTAAAACTTACTTTTTTCTAGTAAACCAGCAACTCAATTCATTGTCCAGGTCTAGGATTACTGCACAGGGGAATCATATATGAATCTGCACAGAAGTTTTGTCTGTGATTGTCTGAGGAGCAGACTGTGTTTTCTAGCAGTTCACTTTTCAGCCTTGTTATATTCTGATGAAAGGAGGATTTCTAGATATATTAAAAAAGCTTAAAGTATTCATAAATTCATAAATCTTGTTTATTTTGGAGAAAGAAACACAAAAGCTTTTCCTTGTTTGTATACAGTCTGTGCTGTGTGTTGCCTACATTGACGAGAAAGGATGGGGTGGTGTGGGTTGAGGCTGCGTTTTGCTTTGAAGAGAGAAGGAGCCTTAAAGATTATTTGTTGCTTGGCTACAGCCCTTGCTTTTCATGTCTCAAAGGTATAAGTTGTCATGTTAGGGAAGGCAAAAAGTGGGTTTTTTTGAGAAAACACTTTACATTCGGTCTAAGATGGGGTTCTTAAGAGCTCCTTGTCTTAAGCACAGAGTTCCTAAGAAACATTGCATTGTCTTGTTTTTCTCCGACGCTGTACATCTATGTCGGGATGGCAGATGTCTGTTCTGAGTACCCTTTTTTACATATGTACAGACTCCATTTCCCTTTTCAATCTCCTGCCAACCTTCAATGAATCCATGTATTACAGGCAGGAAAACTGTCCGATGTGACTGCTGAAAGTGATACACACCTGTGCTCTCTGCACTTAACAGCTGCAACGTTTAGAACCTTATTTCAATATGAAGCAGCCAAGAGGAGAAGCCAGCCCTTAGAAAGACATATGAAAGAAGAAATAACAAACCAATTATTACCTGATACATTGCAAATAAGAACCAATGGCTGTTCTTTTCTGTATTGAAATTAAACTAGGTTAATGTGCTTCCTAGGTCTTCTAGACTGGTGGTTACTTTCAGAAATGTGTCAGTGATACGCTACAAATAACCTCTGCCCGTTTTACCTAATCCAACTTTCTTTTGTGCTGCTTTAAGATCCTCTGCACATCAGGAGTTTCTTTAACATTCTCTGCACATCAGGAGTTTCTGTCTCTCCATCTAGTTAAGGAGCAGACAAGTTCTTCCAGGGATGGGAGATTCTGAACCCAGGATCATCTAAATTCAGGACCCAGCCTGAGCACGGTGCAGTCTATGTCTATCCCAGGCCTCCTCCTGCAATAGCAGTCATACAGAAAGGTGGTTCTAAATGCTTACCCTACAAAATCACAAAGTCACTGAATGGCTGAGCGTGGGAGGGACCACTGGAAATCATCTGGCCCAACCCCTCTCTACAGCAGGAACTTGTCCAGCTGGATTTTTAATATCTCCAATGATGGAGATATCCCACAACTTTGCTGGGCAACCTCTTCCAGTGTTTGACCACCCTCACAGTAAAAAAGGTTTCTTTTTAAGTTTAAGTGGCATGTGATTTCTTTCTGTTGCCTCTTCTCTTGTCACTGGGCACTACCAAGAATCATCTGTCTCTGTCTTCTTTCTCCCCTGCCCCAGCACTTACACACACTGATGAAATCCTCCAAAAACCTTCCTCAGCTTAGACAATCCCAGCTCTCACAGCTTTTGTCGTTGTGTTACCGATGCTTCAATCCCTTAGCCATGTTTGTGCCCCTTCACTGGACTCACACCAGTTATGTCCGTGTCTCTTTTGTACTGGGGAGCCCAGAACTCGACCCAGAACTCCAGTTGTCTCACCAGTGCTGAGCAGAGGACAAGAATCACCTCCTTTGATCTGCGGCAATACTCTTCATGATGAAGCCAATCCTAGTATGAATATAACAGTTTAGACATATCATGAGATAATATTTTCCTAAAATCAAAAGGAAAATATGCAAAATTACTGACTATTCATGCACATGGATTTTATGCTGTTTGTTCTCTTATCCTACAAACTCTTTTCTTATACTCTTCCCTATGCCTTCTTTTTAAGGAGAAGGTGATATGACTGTCTTGTTTCTAGCTGATTTATTGGCACTGATAGATTACCAGGCAGAGGTATCCAAGTATCTGTCATCTCTTTAGAAAGTCCTGCTTTTTGACTGACACATGTCACAGAATAGCAAGATATTTTGCTCACTTGTCTCTGAAATAGACACTCTCCCAGCCTATTTCATAACACTTTGCACTTCATCATAGATTTTAATGATGAAATCCCAAGGTGTTGGGTTTTTTTACCTGTTGACTAAACCATTTGAAACTCTCTGTTTAATTCAACGGTTTCTGATCATGGGCTGGTGTTGCCATGATGGCTGGCAAGGGATGCAGCTGACACCACAGGAAGAGAAAATGGCAGAGCAGATGGATAAGATTCCATTTCTAGTCAAGTCAGGAACAAAATCTGACTGAGATCATGATTTTGCCCCAAGTCTGTTACACTCTTCCCTGTTCACCTTCCTAAATTTTAAATTCACATAAAAGACTTCCTGATTAATTGGCGATTTAGCATGAGACACATAAAGCTGCAAATTGTTGGATGTGGATTACATTTCAACAATGAAAGCTAACTCTAAAATGCAGACATGAACTGCGCCCACCTCCATATGTTCATGCAGTAAGTCCCAAATCGAGAGATTAAGGTAGTTTTTTTTCTTTCTTTGTCTTTTTTCCTGGCTGACTTTTATTTGAATGCAATATTGATAGCTCCCCAGCAGACAGATAGTGGAGGCGTGTTTCTGAAAAACTCAAAGGCAAATATAAATTGAATAAAAGAGACTCAAGTATGTCTTCTAAGGTTTCACAAGCAGAGAGATAATTACATTGGGATTTAGGAGGTATGAGAACTTTTAACAGCAAAAATTTAAAGAAAAATCCTTAGAGAGTTCTGCCAAATGTTGAAATGGTTAAATTAAATGAAGCTTTATTTGCTTTTTCTTCACTAACTGTTGTTAGGTGTGAATTCAAGATGCTGACAAAGCTTTGATTTATTAATTTGACTGATTGGTCAAATCGATTAATTTGTTTTATTATAGAAAATTGTATTTTAAGCAAATTCTGTGATGGAAATACAAACTCTATAAGTGAGACACAGGTGCATTAAACCTTTCCAAACCTTAGCTTTCCTACACTAAATTTTGTGAGATTTCAGAAATACACCTGCTTTAGCATGCATTGCAGACCTGCATTATTTAGCAGGTTTGTTCCCATATACAAAGAAATTGGAATAACCATAGACCTCTTACAGGACCTTTGGTCATATCTCTGTTCTTCCTAGCTAAGCCCAGAGACCACCAAGTGACTGTGATCTGTGTCTTTCTGTCTCATCCTCGTCACACCTGCACAAAACGGACATCTGCACTCCAAATCCTATAATTCTCAGGTAGCAGCATCTCCTAATCAAAGATGTTCAGCTGCAGCCAAAATACTTCAGTTTTCAAGCACCTAAGTTTTTCAGTTAAAATTTGGGTCTCTCTGTGGAAAGCAGATCTTTTTGGTAGAATAATAACAATAAAAAATCCTGAAAATATTTTTTTATGTGGAACACTTTGGGTGGTTTTCTTTTGAATAACTTTGATGAAACACTTCCTTCAAACCTATTTACAGGGGAATTTAATATGTGGGCCTAACATTTTCCTTTATTAGATCCTTGCATAAACTAATTATTCTGTTAAACTTTCATTTTGGTTGATTTTTTTAGTGTTGGATTTCTAATTAAATCTACAATTTTTACAAGTAAAAATGAGAACTACAGAGAGCAACGTCAGGTGGAGGTACACTAAGATTAAGATTTCCCATATGAATTTCTAAGCCTTTCTGTAGTTAACAGTGTGGTTTTTGAAATGTGTCAGGGAATTAATCTTGCAATCTGCTGAATTTTGATTTCCCAGTGGAAATCAACCAGGAATGGTCAAGGCTATGAGCTATGTAAAATTGTCCTTCGCACAAGGGAATGCTCAGGGTTAGTTCTACGTGAAGGTAAAGGAAAAGTTTGGCTGTGGCAGGAGAGAGCCAAGGGGAGGAAAGTGCTCGGAGCACTAGAAAGCCAGGCTGTCTGTGGTACCCCTTGGGCAAGAAAAGAGCTCCCCCCCCAACATCAGTTGCCATCTTCACTTTGGCAGTCCCATAGGAGAGGTGAACTTGCTTCTACAGCTCTGTCTTTCCTCTTCCTCTCTCTTTTACATAGAAGATGTATCTGGGCTGCATCCCCACATCCTTCTGGCAGCAGAACTCAGTTCTGCTGACACTGAACATCCTGCACTGCAATTGTGCTGAGATCATGGGCACGGGCTCCTTTAGTACTGCAAGGTCCTCCTGCCAACCCTGCTACATTGCCACTGCAATGACACACCACTTTCCATGTGAAAAAGAATACTTATCTTGGGAAACAGAAAACTATTCATCCTATGCCAACTACTGGTAAAAATATTTTTAATAAAATGTAGACTGTAGTACTGTTTAAGTATAAAGTTCCTTTCCAAAATTGTCTATCCACCACTTAGGTGTCAGGTAAAGAAAAATCCTTTTCTGTGTACAAGTAGATTAACTGAGAAGCTAAATAAAACTTATTCTCCCATATCTGAACATCAAGCACTAGCAAGTAAGACAAATTCCAGCCATACCTGATTAAAAGGAGTGTTTCTAAATGATTGTGATTGATTCTGCTGTCTGTTACCACTAGACATCATTCTCACAGGGATGGAAAAAAGAAGAGAATCTAGTAATTTGATTACCAGAATTTTCCTGCTGTGTAGCAAGAAGTTCTGCATGTCCGCGGCAAACTGCTGGTCCAGACTGAAGCAGACTTTTGACTGTTCCCAGTTACTCCATTCTGGCAATGCACAGGGGAGTGAGAATGCGGGGTTCAGACCCAGATTAGGGCTCGCATGTTGGGGGTCAGCTTTCTAGGATATCCTGTACAGTTACTGCTGTGCACAGCAGGAAAAAGAAATTCTTTGTGTTTACAAGGCTAGTACCTATTGTAGTTAATCGAGCCAGGGGCTCGGCTAAATAACTCTACTACCCGCATAACATACAGATGTTATGTTGTCTTGAGGTTATGTCAATTTAAAGACAATCTGTTTACTAAGTAGCGTAGCACACTGTATCTTTAAAATCAGACAACGCCTATGTACATAAAGTGTGCCTTCAGTTATTATCTGCAAATAAACCTCTAGTAATGAGGTTTCAGATCTATTGGGTGAGTGTTGATAGTAAATTCTCTGTGGAACTGACTTCAGCCCATTAAGCAAGCCTGCTTCTGCCGTCGTGGTTGTTAATTTGACGGGACTGTGTCACATTAAGTAGAACAAACATGTTTTCACCCACTCAGCCATCCAGAACTGACATGGCTGTTACTCTAACAACTGGATATTGATTGGAACCATTCACCCTTTCTGACCTGGGGCTGGTACATGAAAACAGAGCCAGGACTGATTAAGAAATTGCATGTGTTTGTGCACATGTGTGCAGTGTTAACGGTCCACATAAATTTCAAGCCTTTTGAATTCATGTCATGTTAATGCTCTGAGCATGAGATCTGTCACTCATTTCCTGCAGGGGCCGTGAAGCCTCATTTATCATGAATTATTTATTTGTCTGTATGCTTGTACCCATCTGGTCAGACCATGCTTTCAGGGTCCACTGCTCCATACCCAAAAATTTGTTCATTAGCTATAGCTCTAATAAGAACGTCTCCAGAAATGTCGAAGTTGAAGCAATGTTGGGATTTGTTTCTGGTTTTATTCTCGTTTATGGTGTAATTCAGTAGAGAGCAGTGTGTTGCTTTTTTCTTGATACACATAGAGAGAATATCTTCAGCTGGCCATTTCTGGAGAAAACCAAGAAAAAAGGGGAGTAAAAAAAAAAGGAGGAAAGGGCTTTTAGTCTGTTTGTGAGAGCAGGTATCTTGCAATGTAGATGTTCAGTGTACGACATTTTCTTCCTACTGCTTGTGTTATGTACACGTTTTGGTGTACACGCGGTCTAGTTTGCAGTACAGAGAGGAGGAACCAGGACCAGCTGCTCCTGTATCCTGCGCTGGTCAGCTGCCATGAGCCGGCATCGAGGGGACTACGCTACTTGGCACCAGAGATGGGCAGAAAGTGGCTTCCCTTTATGGTAAAAGAGAAGCATGAACTTACCAGTCAAGCTGGGTCCAGTGAAGTTGTGTGCCTTCCATGAAGAAGGAGCAAGCAATGCAACAGTGAAGAAAACAACAATGAAGTTTATCTGAAAATAGAAAAGGTTTATGGACATGATGCATTAACATAAAACATACATATAATACAGTTCTAAAAATTCAACAAAAAATGGGGGAGAAAAATCAGCGTAACTAAATAATAAATGAAAGGTTATGACCAGCAAAAAATGATACTGATCAGAGAGGGAACAAAATCGTGCCATGTATAGAAACCTTTCTCTTTAGAGTTTTAGTGAAATACTTGTACAGCAAAAGAACATATGAAAAATTATGGGTTTCATAGAAAGAATTTTTCCAAAGGATCAGTTTTGATATGGAAAGGGCTATTATTTTCCCACCTTGCTATACTCACAAACATTTGAAACAATCAGAGGAAATATTGTTTCAAAACCCTTGAAGAAGAGTGTGGGGATTAATGAAATTTAATGTTCTTTTATTATAGCTCATAACTTGTGAAGCAATCAATCTCAGAAATATATTTTGATACTTTGTTTTGAGGAGATCATTGGAATTCAGCTCAGTGGATCTGATGATGAAAAGTGATTCTGGCATCACTGAGTTAGAAGGCGATTAAAAATTCATGGGAGCTCTGGAGAGGGATGTAGGACTGGAAGAACATCAGAATATACAATTACTCACAGGGGAGAATTCTGCTGTGAATTTAAAGTAATCAATACATTGCTTTTTCATACTGTTAAGCTATAAATGTATTACCTCAGAAAATCTGACTCTTCATTACAGAAGAGTGGTAATATAGCATATTATATACATACGATTATGTGTATAACAAAAAACATTCATCACCATGGGACAAGCAATTAGTGTTCAGTTGGGGGTGCTCCATATTACTGTTTTAATTTTGCTATAATGGTGAATTCCAATTAATATTTCATTTGGAAATTTTAGAGCAATGTTAACCTGTGACTCACTTGTAAAATTAGGATTTTACTTAATTAGTAAAGGCACAAAAATATTATTTTCATTTATACTGAAATTGCTGTGTTGGAGAATTATTTGGCAGATGGGAAGATCTCAGGAAAATAAAGACGTTGCTTTTGGAGAGTTCATAATAAAGGAAGCCCTCCTCCTTTTGGCTTTGTCAGGGCAAGCAAAATAGATAAAGACCCTTCCTCTGGCATGGCAGGATCCACATCTACAGGGCTGGATTATGTTCCTCCCTTTAGAGGTGGTGTTGGCTCATACCACCTGATGAGAATTGTCCCTGCCCAACGCTGTGTCTCATACCATGCCCAAGCATTTTGAGAATGCTGGTTGGCACTGAGCAAATCTGTGTCAGGGACAGTAATTAAACACTGCAAACTATTTTATGCAACAAATATTACAACCAAAATGGAAATAAGTTAGATGTGTCATAGATACCTGGCCAAATGGAACAGATAAGAAGTCAGTAATCTGTTATCCTTTTATCTTGCTAGTTCTTGGTGGATCCAAATCAAATTTTGAGAAGTGCAAAAAAGCTTAAATTCTTATTTAAACCCTGTTTTGATTGGTAATCCCCAAATTTGACGTCAGAGAAATCTGTCCCTCAACAACTTGCACCATGTGAGAAAAAACTGACAGAAAAAGTAGTGTTCTTCTTAGGTTGTGCGAGGACAGTGATTAAAATAAAGCTGATAGTCACACCACGTATCTGCAGTAACACCAGAAATTAAACTAGGGGTGTAGTCCAACACAATCATAGAAACAAAATAATACAAGCTGGAAGGGAATTTTGGAAGCCTCTGGGTCCAACCTCACTGCCCTCAAAGAAAGGTCAGTTTAGATCTGGCTCCAGTTGCTGAGAACCTTGTCCAGTTGAGTTATGGAGATCTGCAAGGACAGAGATTTCACAACTTGTCTGAGCAACCTGTCCCAGTATTTAACTACTTTTATGGTAAAAACAATTTTCCTTATCTCTGATTGGAGTTTCATCCTTATAACTTTTCCCATTGTCTCTTATTCCACCAGTTCACACCTACAAGACTTTGATCCTGTCCTCCCGACAGGCAGTTGAAGGCAGGAATAAGATCCACCCTCAACCTTCTCCCATACCCGTTTCTCTGAACACATCCGCCTTCTCCTAGTACATAACATGTTTCAGTGCTCTGACCAGGTAGGTGGATCTCCACTAGGTTTGCTCAAGTATGTCAATGTCTTCCTCATACTGGAAAATCCAAAACTGGACACTACCCCAGATGCCATCTCCCAAATGCTGAACAGAGGGGAAAAATCCTTTCTCTGAGCTTTCTGGCTACACTCTTGCTGACACGGCCCAGAGTCAGGGACCTGTTTTGCTGGATCAGCAGATCGCTGAATCATGTTCTGTTTGTCCGCCAGGATCCCCATCTGTCATTGTGCAAAGGTCCTTTCTAGCCAGCAGTGCCCAGCCTGGGTGGTATGGGGTTATTCCATCCCAGCTGCTAAGTTTCCATTGGCATCAGACTCGTGTCCCACTCAGAAGTGGGCCAGTCTCCTCAGGTACCTGTGACAGATAAAAAGGCTCATCCTGTGGCTTTTACTCATATGTTCGTTACAACTCCTCCAAGCTATTGAAGTTTTCATTATCAGAAGTGTCAAAGTGTGTGAAACTAATGTGTCCACCTTCAAGGAAAATAAATTATAGCTGAGGAAACTAGTTGAACCAGGCCCTGATTTCAACAGCTCTAAATCAGTTTGATTAAATCAACACTGGATGGGACTACCAATAACATCAGGTGGGTTTGATTAAATTAGAATGCTTCAGATAATTCTGAAATACTTTCGAGGAATAGAATGTTCCACTTTTTGTCCTTTGCTTCACTTGATTTCATCCATGTACAGGGAAAATACTCTTTCTGTATTAGTGAGGAAAACAATCCTGCAAATTCACTAAATCTGTTTGAATGAAAAGGAAAAACAATTAGAAACTGTTATTAGATGGGTATTTTGAATTTTGAATATATGGCCAGTCTGAGTCTGTGCCTGTTTTTACAGTAGAGCAAGACCTGCAAACCAAATAATTCTTTGCTGACCGATCTTTTGTGAAGAAATATATAAATCTGATCTCTATCAGAAAAGGATTGGAATCTGATCTTTATGTTTAAGATGTGCTCTTTGATTCTGTTGTGTTTTCTTTATAATTAGGAAGTAAACAGCCTTGCATCTTTCTCTCAGCATTCTTCTTGTCCATTTAGGCTAAATGCACAAGGCATTTTTTTAGGTATGCCATAGGCACCAATAGCTATGTGACTAGAATGAGAACAAATATGCCACATTTACATCATTTTGATCATGCTCAGAGATCGCAGTAGTCGTTTTGATCATCTGTACACTTTACTTGGAATGAATGGGAATAAAGATGTCTATCTCATTGACCTAAATATAGTTCCAGCGTGATTTATCCTGCAAAGGAGATTAGAGCATCTTAATAGTATGATGCTGCTTTTCCTTCAGTAGAGAGTTTATTGATAAAATAGATGTTTAAATCCTCATCACTCAGTACCTAACAACATTGGCAATTTAAATAAGAGTGCTCAAATATGTTACAGGCAGTGCTTGTGCCCCCTGTCAATTCTCACTGTACTTGGTTTAGGGTTTCAGCATTTTTTTTAATATCCCAGTAGCTAGATAAAATACATGATTTAATTTTGAAGCTTACAGTATAATCTGGTG